>PVKA01001452.1:16766-146789 GCA_004027165.1 Ctenomys sociabilis
TCAAAAAGACAAAAAAAAAAATACTTCACTTGGCCCTCAAAGGGTTACTGTGCTAATACTTAAAGAGGATTTTTCCCACTTGGCTCATCTCCACTCTGTTTGTCTATGGCTGTTGTGAATAATGCTGTTAGGAACATGGATGCCTGCTCTCACTTCTTTGGGGTAAATGCCCAGAAACAGGACTGAAGGATCATGGGATTTTTCTGCTGATATTTTTGATGCACAGCCACACAGCATCTGTAGCGGAGGCCCCATGTCACTTCCCATCAGCAGTGCACAAGGGCTCCACCTTGTCCCCAATCTTGGTTACTTGCTGACATTTAGAGAATAGCCATCCTAGTACATGTGAAGTGATGTGTCCTACCTCATCCAACATTCTATCTTCTGAGCACATACATTGGGTAGTTATTTTAAAATTGACAGACTGAAATAATGAGTTTCATTTTTGGTAGTTGAACAAGAACAAAATGAGGTCACTCTGTGACCTCCTACCCCAGTTGTAAAAAGCAACATCAGGGCCTCCTTAATAAACTGAAAGCACACCTGTGACCTGTGAAAATGACAGGAAAGTGGATCTCTTCTAATTCAGAGATGTCGCAGTCGAAAGTGAAGATATACTCATTGTTTTTAAGTATTGCACTGTGACCACTATATTAATATTCATGAAGCTCTCAAAAGGAGATCGTCACTTGGTATTAAGGCCATTACAGTTGTCACTGGGTTTCACAGCGCTGCTGTGGAGATTGAATTGCCCCTGCTCTTCTGGTGCTCTTCAGGTTTGACTGTGAATTCCATCACTGATATGCAAGCCTTGCTCCCAAGGCTGAAACGTGATTATGAGAGGCACAGAAGTCAGAGAGAATGCTTACAAGGAGCTCCTGGAGCTCGGATTTAAGGCTTGCGCTGTATAGGCATCTCATGGAGACAGTGCTTGAGAACAGAGCTCTACCAGCAGCAGCTGGCCTCTGGCTGCCAGCGAATGCCGCCAAACACAACTGATGGATGACGTTCAAGAGAGGCCGCACCGCTTTGTTTTCAAAGCGGATATCTTGTGCTTCTTGACATTCTGTCCCAGTGACTTCCACCTTGACAAAAGCCAGTGCATGCTGTGGACACAATCAGTCTTTGACAAAGCTAAAGACCTCGTGTTCTCCTACGCCTCTTGGAGAAGGCTGTCAACGTGAGTGTTAGGAGCCCCTGGCCACCAGGGGCTGAGCTATGCGGGGTTGGTTTCTTCACAGTAACCTGAATCCTAACAAATAGATAAGTAGCCTCTAGAGAATTTTTAAATATATTAAATCAAACCATCAGTAAATTGGAAATGATGAACCAATACATTCTCTACAGTAGAAGTCAGAGGAAGAAGTTAATATATAAGGTGTGTGAGTACTCTGATTTGGTAACTGCATGAGCTATATAAATATATTCGCTCATATAATAGCCTTTTCTACTTTTGAATTTAAAGGTTTTTTTTTTAATCTCAGAGAATGAATATTAAACTGGATATTGATTAAAACTATGCAATACTAGCGTAACTTTTCACCTGTAGTCATTTAGGAACAGAAGATTTGATGGCATCTCCTTTGCTATTGACAGTTTAGGACAAATTTAGTAGAATTTTAAAAAAATTTCAAAGTCCACTTTCATGAATGGGAAAATAAGTTACTTTTAATTGAAAATGATAGGGCACTTTAATCAGCAGATTAAAGCGCCTGCAATCAGGCACAGGGGCCGGAGGACGTTCGATCCCTGGGCCTGCTGTGCTGGCTCCACCCCTGGGATATGCTGAGACAGGCACTTGAGACTGGGTGTGGTGGCACGCACCTGCAATCCCAGCTCTTGGGAGACTGCAAACAGGCAGATCACCATGAGTCTGATCTATGTAGTGAGACCCTGAACACCCTGTTCAGGTGCCTCTCCTAAGAATACAGAAAAAAACATCTAGCCCCACATATTGACTCCCATTGAGGTATCAGTGCCTCTGGACCCTGTGATAAAATTTGATCATTTTTATTGGACGTTCTTGGGTTATGTAACATGATTAGTTTCTTCATTTTTTGCACTTGAGATTATTGCTTAGTTGAGGCCCTGAAAATCTAAGGCACTTTTCTTCCTATGTAGTCATGGTATCACTTTCAGGATAGCATACATATGACCCTAAAACAAGGTGCATGAAAGCTAATCTCACACCCAGTCGCTCAGCTGCTTGCTGTTGGTCTGCACTGAGCCGCACCATCGTACACAGTAATGACACTGCTGGGCACACGGTACCATTCACCTCTGTCTCAGTACCGTTCTGTCTGAAAGAAGAAAGTGCACTAGTGTACATTCTGGAGCAAGCCCTGATCTCATCGTGCCCAGGGACTTCTCACTCTTTTAATAATCTGTTTCTGACTTTTGAAGATTTTTTTCAAACCTCAGAAAATTATAAGAACAGAGTACTTTTTGTTGGGCAGAATTTCTAAAGAGCAATTTTACAGATAATAGTAGAGCCCTGTTATCTGGAGTCTTGCTTTCCTGGTGTTCTCATCAGCTTTCCCATTGCTACAACACAATAACTTAACCTAAAGGAGGAAATTTTGAGGAGAAAAGGTTAAATTAACTTAAAAGAGGAAAGGTTTAATTTGGCTGATGGTATCAGGGGATTCAGGCTACAGTCAGTGGGTCCAAGTCAGGAACATCATGAAGAAGGGTCTGGTGGTGCAGAGCTGTTTTTATGTTAAGAGTAGAGCAGAAGAACAACAGAGAGGAGGAGGCCAGAGACCACAGTACCCAACCTCACACTTCCACCACCAGACACAACCAGAAACATGCTTTGCTAACCCCGAGGCACTCCTGAGCCAACCAAGTTGACAGTTCTAATCATCATACATGGCCTCAATTCTTTAAAGTCATACATGGTCTGAAATATTACTATAGTTCAGTAAGGAATGAAATATTGAGAGATGGAGAAGGGGGGAGAGAGAAAGAATATACATTTTATTATATTACTGTTATGATTATTCTGTCTTATCAGTTATTATTTGTTACTGTGTCTAACTTACAAATTAAACTCTCTCATTTATCTCTATCTATGTCTATCTATCTATACCTATCTAGCTATATAATCATAGTATATATAAGGTTCAGTACTATCAGAGATTTTAGGCATCTACTAGGGGTAAGTCCTTGATGTATCTTCCTCACTTTAGGGGTGGCTACACTAGCCAACATATACAAAGCCTGCATTATAATTTCATTTACTTGGATCATTCTTTTCATTGAAAAATATTTTTCTATGCCTATGCACCATCAACTTGTATACAACTCTTACTCCTTGGTGGGTAAATTAACAAACCGGATAGTATTATTTTCTAAGGTTAATAATGTTGATATTTATGAGTGATTACTGAGGTGTTATGCCAGATGTATTACATTCATTCGCATATTTTATCTTCACAATGATACTTTGAGGTAAGACTTATTATCATCTTTCTTTTGGAGATGAGGAAACTGAGACTTAGAAATGTTAAATAAGCCCATATCAAATAGCTAGTTAGTAGTACAACAGTGATTCAAATATGGGTGTCTAGCTGAAGCATTCTTGCTCTTAACAACTCAAAAGTCCTTAAGGGTCAGGAGAAAACTAAGAGAAACAAAGTCAGAACCTGACAACGTGGTAGACAAAGCCCCTGGAGAGTCTTTGATAACCAGAATCACATGAAAGAATTGTTCAAATATACCCTTTTAGAGAGCCATAGTAATTGAGGTCAGAAGAAAGCAAGCAAGCAAGAAAGAAAGAAAGCCCAAGTAGCAAAAAAAAAAAAAAAAAAAAAAAAAAAAAAAAAAAAAAAAAAAAAAAAAAAAAAAAAGGAAATAGGAGCTTAAAGAGGCTTAGGAGGATACTACAGTTGTGGTGCTGGGAACTGCTGATCTGGAAAGAGCCCCCTTAGTTAATTGCTGTATCTATGCAAATAACAGAGAAGACTGAATTCTTATATAAACTGAGCTTCACAAAGCTCACACCTTCCTCAAGAGGAAGGGACTTGAGCTCTGCCCATCAAACACTTTCAGTGAGTTTGTAAGAAACGTGGATATATATATCTAACATGTGTGGGTTACATATCTACCATAATGGTGCAGATTTCTGAGATGCTGCCCTGGGTTCTAAGACTAACAAAGCGTATTGGCTTCTTTCTGCTCTTTTAGGCTTACATAAATACGTACACTGGATATAGCATATGGAAAATTTGGAGCATCACTGATAAGGAAAGCATTTTAAACTGGTAGGGGAGGTCCGATGAGATAGCTCAGCAGACTAAGTGCCTGCTTAGGCAAGCACATGGACCAAGGGCTTGTTCCCCAGCACCACAGGCCATGCTGACCCTGCCGCTGGGCATATTGAGTCGGCTACCGAGAAAAGTGGTCTTCATATTACATAGTTTTAATCAATATCCAGTTTAAGTTCTATTTTTCATTTAAAAATAATAGAAAAAATAAAATAAAGTTAAATTAAATTAATACCTAAATAAAATAAATAACTGAAGGAGATGGTCAGTTTATCATCAAAGGGAAAGCAGATCAAATAATAATATATTTCTTTTTGACAACATTGAAGACTAAAAGATTTTGAAATAATAGTTTCAAAATATGAGAAAAATATCAACCTAGAGTTCAATACTCTGCTACGCTGTCATTTCAAAGTGGTAATCACATGGACTGCTTAGTATTGGAGTAGAATAATACTACCAATAAAAACAGTAATTTCATCATGATCAAATGAGGTTCATCCTGAGAATGCAAGGATGGTTCAATATAAGCAAATCAATAAATGTAATACATCATATCAAAAAGGAAAACGACAAAAATTTCATGATCATGTTAATAGATGCAGAAAAGGCTGTTTTATTTTTATTTTTAAAAGAGAGTACAAAATAGTATTAAAACAGACAAATTACAAGTTACATAGAATTTCACTGAACAATATAAATTTCACAGTGTTTCTTGTATTGCATATTGTTGTCTTCAAATTAGTTGCTCATAAAAGCTTTTGATAAAGTCCAGCATTCATTCATGATACAAAAAAACTATAAAAATCATAAAAACATGGTCTTTATCTCATAAAAGCTATCTGTGACAGACCAACAGCCAACATCATACTAAATGGACAAAACCTGAAAGCTAAAATAAGGATGTTCACTATCATCACTCCTGTTTGATATAGTTCTGGAAACATTAGCTAGAACAATTAGATAAGAGAGAGAAATAAAAAGAATAGGGAAGGAAAGGAAGAATTAAATTATCGTTATTCACAGACCACATAGCAAGCCCCCAAATCTCTACCAAAAGACTTCTGGGTTTAATAACCAAATTCAGTAGTGTAGTGGGATACAAAGTTGACACTCAGAAATCAATAGCAACAAACTCAAACAGATATTAGGGCCACCAAACCCTTCACAATATCACACCCCCCAAACAGTGAAATACTTAGGAATCAATCTAACAAAGGAAGTAAAACATCTATACATTGAAAATTGTAGCACTCCAATACATGAAATCAAAGAGGATTTCAGGAAACAGAAAAATAGTCCTTGTACATGGATAGGAAAAACCAACACTGTGAAAATGGCCACACTCTCAAATGTGTTACAGAGATTGCAACCCTCAATCAAAATACCATTAGTATACCTCACAGATGTAGAGAAAACATTCCTAAAATTCATCTGGAACAGAAGAGACCTAGAATAGCAAAAGCAGTCCTGGGTAACAAAGAAAAGGCAGGAGGTATCACAATCCCTCGCTTGAAATTATACTACAAAGCTACTGTGATAAAATTAGCATGGTACTGGCAAAAAACAGACCTGAGGATCCGGGGAACATATTAGAAGATGCAGACACAACTACAAACACAGTCAGTCAATTTATCTTTGACGAAAGGGCCAAACTTGTTCACTGGAAGAAAGATAGTCTATTTAATAAATGGTGCTGGAAAAACTGGTTATCCAAATACCAAAGTCTTGAAATAGACACATGCTCATAGATACAGGCCTATCACCATGCACAAAACTACAGTCAAAACGAGTCAGGTATTTAAATATTAAACACTAAATCTCCTGAAAGAGAAAATAGGTAGAAATCTTTAGGGGAATAAGGGTAGGTAGAGTTCATGAACAAAAATCAAACTGCACAGAAAATACTTCAAAGAATCAATCATTGGAATCTCAACTTTTTGAAAAGTTTCTGCATGTTAAAAAAAAAATCACCAGCAGAGTGAGAAGAAAATTCACAAATATTGGAAAAACATTTTAGCCAACAGTCTCTTAGACAAAGGATATCTAGCTAGTACATATAAAGAATTTTTAAAAAATCAGACCCCCAAATTCAAAAGCAAATCCAAAAATGGGCATCTGATATGTTTCATAAATGAAGAAATACAAATAACAAATAAATATATGAAAAAATGTTCAGCATATTTGGTTGTCCAAGAAATGCAAATTATAAAACACTGAGATTCCATCTTACTCTAGAAAGAATGGCTATTATCAAAAAATCAACCAACAAACGCTGGGTGGAACTGTGGGGGAAAGAAAGAGCCCTTCTCCACTGTTGTTGGGGTTGCAGACTGGTATAACCACTATGGAAATCAGTGTAGAGATTCTTCAATAAGCTAGTGTTAGAGGTCCCGTTCAACCCAGCTATTCCCCTTCTGGACATTTTCCCAGAAGAATTAAAATCATCATACCACAGTGATATATACGCACCTATGTTTATAGCAGCCCAACTTGTCATAGCTAAGTCCTGGAAACAGCCCACATATCTACCAACTTAGGAATGGATAAAAAGATGTGTTTTTTACACAATGGAGTATAACTCATCTATAAAGAAAGATGAATTTATAGGTAAATGGGTGAAACTAGAGATCATACTCATAAGTAAAATAGTCTCCCGTGTGTAAACATTGTGTGGTCTCCCTAGTGTAAGCAACTGAAAGAATAAATGAGATCCAAAAGGCGCAATAGACATCGTGAAAGGGAAAGAAATTGCTCAAAAAGGAAAGAATGACTGGGTTAGAGAAAAGGAGAAAAGGAAGGGGTGTGTGTGTGTATTATATACATATATGCTAAAATAATTGTGCTATTAATTTTTATTAGTTAATTGAAAGGAGGAGTTGGTGTTTATATTGTTTGACCAATCTTGTGTGCCTGTATCTGGTAATCTGAGCAACTATTTTAGATAATATGTAATATAATAACCCTTGTTAATTTCCTATCATTTGTTTTGAAGTTCTATATCATCTTTATTGTTTTAATACTGTCTTTAAAATGAAAACAAACAGTAACTTCAGAAACATTTTTGTTAAGCCAGACAAAGAGAGTATGTGCTGTATGATTTCATTTATATGAAATTCAAAAACTAGGCCAGAGTACTGAGCAATGATAAAGGGCATGAGAGATCTCTTTGATGTGGTGGAACTACGACAAGTTGACCTGGTCGGACTTGCATGCGCATGCGCACGTGCACGCGCGCACACAGTACATTAAACTAAATTCTTTGGATATATGCACTTGACATGATTCATTGCTACACATTAGCACCCCCACCCCCACCCTGAAAAAAAAGAATACAACCGCTGAAGGAGGAGGCTACAAATAAGGTCATGTTAGTTTGATCTTTTAAAATACTCTCTAAAGAACTTCCGACAGAGTATTTCTGGGAGAATGAGAGAAAACCCAGAATTTCAGAGTGGGTTTTGGTAATGAACAGTGAAGAGAAAGGAAGTGATAAATAAACAGTTCCACTTACATGAAAATTAACTACCAATGTTAATAATGACTTTGAGGGCAGAGGCTAATCTAAGATTCAATTAGAACAGCAGACGACAACCATGGAAGATGCTAGGTGATAACTGGAACTAATGCATTCGAAGTTTGTTGTTTTATTCTGGAAGACAATGGTAACGTTGATTAACTTAGAGTTAAGTTATTCTTTAAGTTGCTTACACTAGGGAGACCACACAATGTTTACACATGGGAGACTAATTTATTTTACTTACGAGTATGATCTCTAGTTTCACCCACTTACCTATAACCAGGACTAGTATTGCTAGTCCTATGGATAGCCCACTACTATTATGGACAACTGGACTATACTGGATTATTTTGCTGAATTCACGCACCTACAATATTTAAATGGCAATGGAATGCCCATCTCTGACAAAACTAAACAAAAAAGTGGATACAAATGAAGGCCCATTTTGTATCTGTTTATACAAAATAGTTAGGATAGATATACAGCTGCTTTCTCTTAATTCAATGAGAAGAAAGATTTGTACTAATAGTGTTTGGACAGCATATCATGTCTGCATCTGTACTATGAATAACAAAGACAACAATATGCAATATATTAATTATTGTAACTGTCTATTGACCTGTTTTGAAACTGTCTCATTATTTTTTCTCAATAAAATAATAAAAAAAATTAGAGTCAGTCAGGATAAATCCTGAGAGGACTTGACTGATATTATCAGATACAAAAGTTACATTTCTTGTTATATAGGTCTTGCTTTATCTTGGTCTTAGCCATCCAGCAGAAAAGTATAAAATAGAGGTATAAAAAGTAAAGCCATATTAATATGCTGACCTGCAAAATGCTCAAGTGAACAACTTCTGACATTACCAGTCATGGATAACCCACTACTATCTATATTACTGGACTATATTGGAATATTTTGCTGAATTCATGCACCTACAATATTTAAATGATAATGGAATACCCTTCTCTGACAGAACTAAACAAAAAAAGGGGATACAAATGAATGACCATTTTGAATCTGTATTAGTTAGGATAGATATACAGCTATATTCTCTTAATTCAATGAATAATAAGATTTGTTCTAATAATGTTTGTGGACAGCATACCATGTCTACATCTTATACAATGAATAACCACTAAGACAATATGCAATGTATCTATTATTGAAACTGTCCTACTAATCGGTTTTGAAACTGTCTCATTGTTATTTGTTTCTCAATAAATTATTTTTTTTAAATAATTGAGTCAGTGTTAAAAATTTAAGGTAGTCACAAAATGATAGAAACTATGTCTAGTTTTTATATATTGATTAATAAATAAGAATTCAGAAGTTATTTAATCTAAAATAATGTAGGGAAGAATAAACACAGAAAAGGCATGGTAAAGAGAAAAATGATGGAAGGAACAAGTTCAATTAAGTTAATAATCACAGTATAAGCATCTGTTTTTTAACATATACAATGTTTTAACATGTTAGAAAACAAGTATTCTACTAATTATAAAAGACTCACAAAACAGAATGATAGCAAGTTAGGCAATAGCAAAAAATTAATCTAGGAAGACATCTTCAAAACAAGATCCAATACAGCCACATTTATAGCATGCAAAATAGACTTTAATACAAGAAGTATTTTCTAGGAATAATAAATACATCAGGGAGCTATAAAGATCATGAGCCTGAACTTCCTAAATAAGTAAAAAAAATTTAATACAATAGCAAGGAGCAATTGACAGATTCCATAATAACAATGGGAAATTTAAGCACACTTTCCTCAGGGAAAAAAAATGGTACCTTAAGAAGACCAAGGGGAAAAAAAGACCAAGAGTGTGGCAGACTTAGCAACACTATGTATGAACTTGACGTTCTGATTAGATCTCTCTGCCCCAATAGTAAGGCGACATGCATTCCAAGTACAACACACACCACTGATGATGAAAACTGCATGTGAATTAGGCCCCTGCAGAAGCACAAGGTAAAGGAGAAGATGAGCATCATGGCCTGCCACAAGCAGGGAGGACACACCTGAGTAAGGCAAAAAACAAAATGAACACCCTCTTTGGCAGCTGGCTCTGATTGGAAACTTCTGTGTGACCACACTTTCTGACATCATCAGACCCAAGCAGCTTGCGACCCATCTCAGATCTCCTGGCTACTCACAGATGATAGAGAGGCAATCAAAGAAGCGAAAAGCATTACCCATGAATGCAATCCCAAGTAATCATTTTTAGGGTGGTAAACACTTCTGATTTGGAGATGTTAGGACAGCAGGAGATAGTAGAAGAAGAGGAAGAGGTTCTTCCCTAAAGTTAGTGTTTCCAGATTCTGTGACAAATTTGTGGGTTATCCATTGTCCCTGGTCCTCAGAAGTTCACTTCTAGCAGAGGCCTGAGTATTTCTCTGAATATGTTGAAAAATGGATTAAATAGCTTACTTTTGAATACAGTTAAGATTTTATTTATGTACTGATTACATTTACCAAGTGGTGTACTTTGTCATGGGTGAAGGATACTTGGACAGATTCCCTTTGTGGAGTTGAGTGAGCATAGAATTTATCACGATGATTATAGAGATTTTACTTAGACACTTATTTGTCTCGCTTCTTTTCATGCTGTGTGAATAACACTGTTCATGAATATGGTTCCATTGCATTAGATTTGGTACGTACCCTCCTAATTTGTAAATCTATAGCGTCCTTTTATAAATGAGTCATGCTAGTCTCTTCCTCTGTTAGATTTTAGTGTTTCTTTTGCATCTTTTGTTGACCTAGAAATTCTACAGGCAGCTCCATTTTTAGGCTGATGAGACGCAGTGATCCCTGAAGTGACCCGCAGTCTCTAACAGGTAACCTTCTTCAAGCTTGAAATGATTCCATTTATTACCACGAATCTCTGCCCTTGAGAACATTTTAGTTGATGTTTGCTAATTTTCTTCTACGCTCTTCCTTGGCACCTGGGAGATCACTGTGTCTCTTAAAACCTTCCTTATCTCTCTTAAGCTAAGCCTCTGATCATCAAATTATATATCCCTTGGGTGTTTTTAGCTAATGCAAAAAGAATAAAGCAATCTGTCACACTTAATTTTACAGAGTAATTGAAGAGCTAAACCAACCATTGAGGGTGAGCGTCATTCTATCTCTAAGGAATAGATACAGTGTAGACTTATGCTTTTCAAAGAATGCCAGTCCTTTTACAAAGAGTAATAAGCTACAGCTGTTCTTGGTCATAATTTTGCCTTGGGCATTAGAATCCTGCTGCCAGTGGAAGCTGTCCTCAGCTAAATTTGTGTAAACCCAGACGACTGTCCAATTTTGGCATCTGTGTCCAGCTTCTCTGGCTCTGTATACCTGCCCAAGACTTCAGACTCTTAAGGTGTGGCCCAAACAAAGAAGAAAATGCCATGGATTGTTCTGATTGACTAGAGACCTCGCTTACAGGTCCCATTTTATTTGAATTGACACAGCATTTTCCACTTGATATAAAGGGAAGGAGAACCTTGGTATGAGCAACAGATCGCTTGGTTAAGCTTTTGTAATTGCTGGGCTCTAGGCTTCCTATGAAAAACTCCATTCTTTTCCTGTGAGTCCTCAATCGGAGAATTAGCTCATACATTACTGATGGAGACTCAAGTAGCAATTCATGGTGAGCTGTAAATATGAAAGCACTTTGTTTTGTGTTTTTTTTCCCTTTGTTTATGCCACCAAACTGTTTCCTCATTGTGAGTTCCTTAGTTTTAAGCTTAGGTTAAAACAGGTGCCTAAATCATATTTTGTTTTTGTACCAGGGATCAAACTCAGGACCTTATGCTTTGCCAGGCAGGTGATTATGTCACTGAGCATATATTTCTGGCATCGTAGATCATAAAATGTTACAGTTGAGTAGACAGTATGCTGATTGTGTAGCTAGCTTATATAGTTTATATGGGTAACCCTGAAACCACAGTAGATACGTAAACAGAGAGGACTTGTTGGCTCTCTAACCAGAAAAGCAGATGAATATGCACCAGAGTTGTTTAAGGGTTGGGGATATAGCTCAGCAGCATGAGCGCCTGCCTGGCAAGCACAAGGTCCCGAGTTCAAGCCCCAGTACCACACACACACACACAAAAGCTGTTTAATCAAGGTGCAGTGGCACACTTATATCCCCAGTGGTTCAGGAGGCTAAACAAGAGGGTCGCAAGGTCAAGTCCCACTTGATCAAGTCAGCAAGACCTGTCTCAGAATTTAAAAGGGCGTAGGCATGTAGGTCAGTGTCACATCCCGGGGTGCTGTCCCCATCCACAAAACAAACAAGAGTTAAAAGAATGAAGTATCTTTTCTCAATTTTAAGTCTACTTTAGTAAGGTACTTATGTCTAGAAAATTGAATTACAGAAAGACATTAAAAACTTTAATATATCTTATTAAATTGTAAGTGTGTGTGTGTGTGTGTGTGTGTGTGTGTGTGTTTGCTAGACTGTCCTACTATTCTTACTCCCAAGGGCGTCACTGTCTAAAGAGAGATGCCTGTCTCTCTGTGTGCATTGAGATGTTCCATTTTTAAGGGTTGCTAATGATTCAGCAAATGACCACACGACTCCATGATATAATTTTTCCAGGCATTAGGTATATATTTAATGAATTGGTGGTAAAAATGTTAGCAATACAGAAAACATGACTATGAGAAAGACAAGTGATACTTTAAGTGGAAAAGTGTTCACACCTGCCCTGGTGTTCGCACAGTTCAGAAAGTTGTTCGGGGGGATGGTGGTGTTGTGCTGAACCACCGCTGTTCCCTCAGTCTCGAGGTGGTTTAAAATCTCAGTGAAATAGACCAGTAGTAGGACTCAGTTCATCCCTCCCATTGGAAAATGATTCCACACTTGTTATTAAAATGTATGTATGTTGGGAGGCTGGGGAGATGGCTCAGTGGAATAAGTGCTTCCCTGGCAAGCGCAAGGGCCTGAGTTCAATCCCCAGTTCAGCAAAAAATAAAATAAAATAAAACTTATGTATGTTGGCCTGGGGAGATGGCTCAGTAGAATAAGTACTCCCCTGGCAAGCACAGGGGCCTGAGTTCAATCCCCGGTTCTGCCCAAACAAAAAACAAAACAAAACAAACAAACAAAAAAAAAACTTCTGTATGTGATTCAGTTATCCACTATGCTTAGAAGAAACTCAGACTGTTTCCAAGCACAGTGGCTTTCCAGGTGTTGTGGCCTGACTCTAGAGTGGGTGATGCTGGCATTAAGAGTGTGTGATTACAAAATCAGTTCACTGATGGATTTAGTACTGCCCTAAGCCTGGTAGCCTGCAGAGAGAACAGAACAGGGTAGAAAGAAGCTGCAAAGGCCCCTCGCTTGGCTGTCTTATCCTGCCATGAAGTGTTTCCCCTCTGCGACGCCCTCTGCCATCCACCCAGCCTTGCAGCCAGCTGGTCATGGACTGAGACCTCTACCCACTATGAGCTAAATGAACCTTTCCCCTCTAACTTTGGGTGTCAGATATTTCATTTCAGCAAAGAGAAAAGTAACTACGACACCAGGATTGGAATATGCTTTTCTGCAGAGCCTTGCTGAGTTTGAATACTTAAATTATGAGACTGTTTTCTTAGGACACATGTGAAATATTGGAGTCATGAGAAGTTATTCTGCTGCTGCCTTAGCTTATTCTCTGTGCAAGCGTTCCTCCACAGCTGTGGTGAATTCTGAAGGATGCTGATCTTTCTGCAGGTGTTCCTACTACAGAATCAAGATGTACAGAAAAAGCTTGCAGACTCAGGCTTACATTTAGGATCTAAGGATTTCACTGTGTGTGTGTGTGTGTGTGTGTGTGTGTGTGTGTGTGTGTGTGTGTGTGTGTTTTCCCCTAAGTATATCTGCTGTTCTCTGCTATTTCTGAAATGTGGGTCTCTTTTGAGAAGCAGTAGCAAAATCTCACAATCAAAATAATTTTATTTTTAAGGTAGAAAAAATAGAAATGATGAAGTGTTTTGACTGGTGTGGCACTGAAGCCCTGGTGGAAGCTGTTCTCATGAACACAGCAGAGAAGTCTTTGTTGTGTAATATTGAAGCTCCTGCAAGTGCTGCATGCTGATGAAAATTTCTGGAGTCTGGGTGCTGATCTTTTGGGACAGAGATTTTAGTGTTGGAGTCATAATCACAAGACAGCCAGCTGCATCTATTTCTAGCTTCTTCAAGTATGGAATACGTGGTGCCTACTACGTGTGTAAAGATATCTGAGGGCAGTGAGGATGAGAGGGTGTTGGAATGGCTTGCCCACCCCCTGGTCCTGGCTCCACCGGCCGCTCAGTGCAGCACCCACCCACCTGATGCTCTTGGCCTGTTTCTTCCCCTGCCAGGTGAGAATGAAGCCATCATTTGGCCTGGTTGTGAGATGTGAAGGTAATGTATGTGCTGGGTTAAAATCAACATATGATAACTACCATGAATGTCTTATAACATTTTTTGTAATGATGTACGCCGTAGGTATTTTAATCTTGACTAAATGTATAGTTCATCCAAATTTGGGTCAAGCTCTCATCTGGATGAGAGAGATGTTCTTGCATGAGACACACACTCTTCACCAGCTTCATGCCCGAAGATGTTCCCTCATGAGACAGCGTAGGGGTGTGGTTGTTTGCTGAGATGTGGGGCACTTCTCACCAGAAAATCCAACAGAGCCATAAAAGATCCAGTCCAGCCCTGGGTACCCATGAATACCACAGTGAACCAAATAGATTTTAATTGGATGCTTAATGATTCTGATTCAAACACATCATAGAGTGTGAGAAAAGTGTATTCCATTTTTGCCAGGAACTTGTGATCTGTCGTATCCAGAACCATCTGTAAAAATTTATCTGTGATGATAACTTAGAATTCTCAGTTCACTCCCTAAGTGTGGCTTGCCCAGGGTTCAACTCCATGAGGAACTGTCAACCCCGGGTCCATCTGCAGATGACCCAGATCTTGACCACTAAGAGGTGGACAGTTTGAAGCGCATGAATGCAGCAGTGTGCTGTCAACAATTAAAAAATTTTGAGGTGTTCATAGATGCAACATCATGAGTGAATTTTAAAAGCAATATATTGTCAATGGAGCCAGACACAAAGAAATGTTTGGTGTAAGATTTCATTTTTATGAGATTCAAAAATAAATTGGTGACAGCAATGTGAATAGTGGTTACCTGGGGGGTGGAGGGGAAGTTTTGGCTGAGAAGGGGCAAAAGGAGTCCTGCAGGGGGACAGAAAGGTCCTGGATCTTCTAGACATGAGAATATCAAATGGTACCATTAGCATTTGTACCTGTGTGGTGCAGTGTGCAGCTCATGCACCCACTTAAAATAGTGTCCAGGAAAAGGACACTGTTCATTTGTTGAGAATGAATGAGGTGAACATAGAAGGAGAATAACTCGAGTATCAGTCTTCCTAGAATTTACATTTTTATACATTGTGTTTAGAAGAGTGATTCTACCACTGAATTCTGGGTATTAAGCTAAATAAAACCTGTCACCATAGCTCCAGCACATGAATGAAGTGGATTCCAACTTTTAAAGTCTCTATACTGCAACAGAATAAGCAACATAAACAGTTCTCCCTTTAACAATGAGTGCCCCTAGGATGGTGGTACTACTAATTTCTATTGGTTTATTGA
Source organism: Ctenomys sociabilis (assembly GCA_004027165.1). NCBI lineage: Eukaryota > Metazoa > Chordata > Mammalia > Rodentia > Ctenomyidae > Ctenomys > Ctenomys sociabilis. The sequence goes on from PVKA01001452.1 coordinate 32,184, forward strand.
AGGGAACAGTTAATGCTTAAAAGGTTTATTTCGACCAATTTTACATGCTTGTGTATGGTAATCCAAGCAACTACTTTGAAGACAACAATGTGCAATATAATAACCATTGTTGAATTCCTGTCATCTTGGTTTTTTTTAAAATTCTGTATCATTTCTAGTGGTTTAGTTTTATTATTTTTCTTCTCTTTAAAATAACAATGAGTCGCAGTCCTGAATACTAGAAGGTGTATCTGTTTTGAATTTAGGAGTGGCATTGATTTTAAATGTCTCTTTGGAGGCACTGATCATACAGTTCATAGAAAAGAACAAGTTGTTTTGTAAATGCATCTTCCCCAACCTGCATTTGTTAAGCTCCTCCACGGGGGAAGCCAGAGGACAGACAGCTTTGAGCTGAATGTGAGTGAGTGTTTGAACTCAACATGAATCGATTTTCACGCAGGACATCTTCCTTCCATGCATAATAATGAGCTATTAGCTGACTGCTCTCCATGCACTCTGTGGCACGTGGCCCTGGCTAAAGCCTGAAGAGAAAATCATTATGACTGCAGGCAGGCAGGGGGAAATACCTAGGCTCACCCTGAGTAGGATAAGCACCAATTTGTGGGGATCGCTTGGGGGCAAACACCATTGTATCCTCTCACCTTTCTCTTAAAAACCTTCATGATGGTGTTAAACAAAAATCTTTTCTGTTAAAGTATCTGACCTGTCACCCTCATACTGGAGACTGAACTCAGGGCCTTCACACCGAGCTACATCCATACCTCCTTTTTATTTTTAATTTTTTTTATTTTCAAAAAGTCTTGCTAAATCATTAAATTGACCAGGCTAGGCTTGAACTTGTGAGTCTCATACCTCAGCCTCCCTAAATGCTGGGCTTATAGGTATGTGTTACTTAATTGACCTGGCTTCCAAACCCTCCTTGATACTTTTTTTTCTCCATCATCTGAGGCACGCTTCTCCTGTCCTCCCTCAATTATGGGGTACTTAGTTAAGCGCGCAGAGCAGTCCCATCCTGGGTCTGAACATGTGGCTTCTCCCCTCCTCTCCTTAACCGCAAATGCCAGGCCTTATGCAGAGCAAGCATGAGATAGGTTCGGCTTTAAGGGAAGTGGGGAGGGAGAAAGCCTGCATCTATCTGCAGAGCAAAGATGAAAGGAAAAGATAGTGTTTTGATACAACCTTTTTATGGTACACAGGTTCTGCGCTAATAAAGATCTCATGGAACCTTTCAACAGCCTTGTTTCTCCCAGCCTTCAGAACCTCATCATATTTCAGAAATTCGAGTTGTTGTTTCAGCAACCTAAAAGGTCACCCAGACTTCTCTTTTGCAACAGCATAGTTTAACAGTTGTGAAATGTCATAAACAAAAATGAAAAGGTAAAATGATCACATTGTCATTTTTATTTTAATTTGTGAAGCCCCACACGCTGACATGTACAGCAGTCTGCAGCCATGTTAGTCAGTGGCCACAGCCTTAGCCCCAAAATCTGTCACTAAGGCAGAGGCCCAAAAGGTGTCCCCTGAGTTCTTTCTTCCCATTTTTTCTTGTCACAAAAATGTGTGTCTAATGAGCATTATTTGAAGGCACAATATGTCAACAGTTACTCATTTCATACATAAGCTTATAGCATTACTTCTGATACAGTTTGGAGATGTTCATACAAGTGTTTCATATTTACCTACATATATATATATATATATATATATATATATATATATATATATATAGTACATAACGCACATTATTGTACATATAATGTAATGTTATATATATATATATCACTGCAATCTACCTGCATACCTAACAAATATAAATTATTTGCCAGTGTTGGCAGACAGTCTAGTACTCCTCCTTACCCCAGCCTCAGGACATTTGAACTCAGCTATTCCCTCTGTCTGCAATGCCTTTCCCCGGATATCTTCACTCTGTCTTCCATCTCCTGTCCTACAGCTCCTTTCAGAACCCCTAGTGTATACTATATTTGATTATTTGCCCCTCAGTATAAAATGTGAAAGTGAGGATTTGTCTGTTTTATTCATTTTATTTCAATGTTTATTGCAATGTGATGCTTATCACAGATGGTCAGTGAATATTTGCAAAATGAACAGAATGGGCGAGTTAGAAGTTGGCAAGCCCTGCCCTCTGTCATGTGCATGGATTCCTTTTGCATAGTTCTGAGTAAGAACCTACATCCGTCAGTTGATTAAAGGGCACTTATAATTATGGAACAGAATACCAAAAATAAAACAAATGATGACCAAAGCTGAGCTGAGAAAAAAGAAACTCTCAAGTAACATTTTAAGGGAAGGGAGGGTAGAAGAATTCAACGTGACCTCTGGAAAGATGGCCCTGGGTAGGTACTGCCTCCTTTCCCATGGAGTTATTTTTATTCCAGAATCCTTGAGATGTTATTATCTGGGTAGCATTTTGCTGTAAGTATAGCATGTGACACTGAAAATTAAGCAAACGGGAACTGACTGAAATCGAGCTACCTGAAGACCAATGATGAGAGAGTATCATGAACCACAGTAACTATCAGGATGTCCAGTCTGGGCAGCACTGTCCTTGCTCTAATCTAATTTAGGCCTCGTGACAGCATGAGTTAAGCAGAGTGGCTATACTGATTATGGCCCAGCCTTCAGATGTAAAGACTCAGAGACCTTAAATTAAGTGCCCTGATCTCCGGGTTTGAGGCTGTGTCTTTAGGACCCAAAGCCTGTAGTCTATGAGGGGAAACGCATCTCCACATTTCAGTGTTACGTTGACGTCCACCTCCTAGAATTCCTTTTGTTAATAAAAAAAAAAAAATTTAGAATCCTTCTCACTTTTCTTCCTCTCAGACTGATTTCAACGGACTCAAATCCAATTTTTGGAAGTTAGGCTTTCACTGTGCAGTTACCCATCCTCACCACAAGAGGGCACTTCTGGGCCAGCGAGGGCAAAAACCGCTGCAGGGGTCTGCGGGGTGAAAGGAGTCGGGAACGAAAATGTTCGGGCCCCATCGTGAGGTCTAACAAGGTGTGAAGAGATGAGGCGTTGGATCAGGGCAGCAGGAAGTAAAGTAGCTTCGGGCTTGGGAACAGCCTTAGATGAAAGTGGGCAGAATGTAAGTAGGAAAAAAAAAAAAAGGAAAGGAAAAAGCAGCGCCCCCGCTGGCCACCCGCACGCACCCGCGCTCCCGGCCCTGACCCGGCACTGCGTCCCCGCGCTTGGAGGCTGAGGCTGCGGGCCCCTGCGGCTCCGGCCCTCGCGGGGCTCCCGAGGGCGCCGGGGGACACGGCCACCGGGACAAGTCGTCCCCAGCAGCGCAAGACCTTTTTCTCCCAGTTTCACTTCGTCCCTCTTTTTCTCCCTTCTGACCTCCTGTCGCCAACTTTCCCGCCTCCCCGGACTTCCCGGCTGCTGCTGCCCCTGGCGGTGACCGCAGAAGCCACGGCGCTTGCGGGCTGGGCGCGGCGGGGCTGGGCGCGGCGGGGCCGGGGCCGGGGCCGGGCTGTCGCTGGGCGGCGCTCGCGGGGCTGAGCCCTGGAGCCTGCGCGGTCCTGCGCGGTGCCACGCGTGCGTGACTCGCTCGCTTTGGCGGCGTCGCTGAACTCAGCCCGCGTCGCCTCCGTCCCGTTCATTTGTCCCAAGCCTTTCGGGTGCAGGGCGGGAGATGCTTCATGCATCAGCGGCTCAAGAAGATGAAAAACGTCGCAGCAGAGCCTGCGGCTTCTGTCAGTGCATGCGGTAGCTGCCTGTTGCTGCTGCGACGGACTGCTCCAGGCAGTGGCAGGAGACAAGGAGAGCTGTCCGACCTGAGCGCTCTGCAGACCAGGGGCTGGCACAGGTTCCTCGGAGCTAAAGCCCAGCGCTCCTTTCCTTCCTGAGGCCCTGAGGAGGGCCCACTGCTCTCCTCCTTAAGCTCCTTGCAGAGTCTGCTCCTGCAGGGCCCCCATTGGCTGCCAGCTGAACGGCCCCCTTCCACCCCCTTCAAAGTCGACAGTGGGGTCAAGCTCTCCTTGCTTCCAGTCTCCCCGCTTTCTTTGGTTTCCTCACTCTGACACAGCAGAAAGGTTCTCCATGATTAGGTTGGGCCCAGCCAGATAATCCAGGATAATCTCATCTCAAGAGCCATCCCCGTAATCACATCTGCAAAAATCCCTTTGTGATGTAAGGAAGCATCTGCATGAGCCCTGGGAATTAGGATACAGGCATCTGGAGGGGCTGTTATTCTGCTAAGCACAGCATCTAACCTACTCTTTGCTTGGTGAGAACCCCACAGGGAACTTCATTGTGAAGCAGAACCCTGAGATACTTTGTTACCAAAAGCTCTTGACTGAGAGGGGAAGCTCGCATCTCCTCCTAGTCGTGCAGTCAGGAACCTGTGGAGCTGCGTGTTCTTGTATGTTTGCATGTGTGCTTTTAATATGTTACCCAGATGCCTAGCTTTGAAGTATCTTAGAAACAGAAAATTAATAAAGTAGACTAATATTCTAGTTATCTGTATGTTTCAATTGGTGGCATGAGAGATCTATGCTATACTCACTCTTCTGGTTTAATTACTGTACTGAGGAAACACAGGTCTTAGTTCGGTAGCAAGGTGTCCAGTCAAAAACAACAGCAAGAAAAAGCTCTGTTTGCAGGCTATCCATGGGGCTAGTGGCAGTTAGTGTGGCACATTTCTAGTGGAGGAGATGTAAGTAAATGCCGGCTGAGGACTCCAGGAAAGCTCTGGGAACGTGCCCCTTTGTACGGACCTTTGTTGCCCATGCCCAGCCCTTCTGCCTGCCTGGAGTGCAGATACCCAGCAAGCATGCAGGCTGCCTTCTGGGAAGCATGGAAGTCGCACACCAAGGATGGCAGACTGGAAGCTGGGAAGGAGAAGCCAAGTTCCCAAGAGACCTGCGAAGCCCTAGAACCCAAGAACTCTGAACTTCTTTCATAGGAGAGAAAGACGGGGGATTGACTTTGTTCCTGAGCCACTGAATTTAATTCTTCACTCTGACCATTGATTTTTACTCTAAAAACTGTAAGAGTTTGTCTTCTAGCAATAGGAAATAAGCTGTGAAAAATTCCTTTTTCTTAATAAATTTATCTCTAGCAAATTATTCCAAGCCAGTGTGGTTATGAATGAATATTTAACACTTAACTTGCCATCATTTTTTCCGCACACATGATCTCACTTTCATTCTAATTATGAAGCAGGTGAGTCAGGCACTACCACGGCCTTCATTAAAAGTTCAGGCAAAAAAGCACCTGCATAAGCAGACGCAGTGGGCAGGGTTCGATCCCCAGCATGCCCTGCTGGCCCTGACCCCGGGGCACACTGAGAAGACGATTGAGACTGGGCACACACCTGTGATCCCAGCTCGTGGGAGGCTGAACACAGGTGGATCATGAATCCTGTCTACGTAGTGAGACCCTGTACTAAAATACTAAAAAAAAAGAAAGAAAAAACAAAAGTGCAGGAAAATGAGGCACAAACCCCCAAATCCTTGTGCACATTTTTTTTTTTTACTTCAAGCCACTGTCACTTTCTCAATCTTCTCATTAATGTTATTCCTCAATAGTACACTCTAAGCACTGGTTTTTAAGGTGAACAAAGTACATTTCTTGTATACCATATGCACAGAACATGGAAAAATCGTACATTATCCTTTCTCCTGGCCTCCCTCCCCACAGAAATGGGAGGCTTGCTCCAGCCAGCTCTGGCAGCCACACCCCTATGGAGATCTCAGGGAAGAGAGCTAAGGCCCAAGAGCTATGGGGCAGGGGCACCCCAGATTCTCTGGCTCTCCCAGCCCTCTTGGTCTCCTTCTCTAAACCAATGGCAGCCAAAGCAGAGTCCTTGCTTGGTGCACAATTCTCAGAGAATCAAAGTGTGGACCGCAAAGGAGACTAATGGCACTGAGTCAGTGCACTTCTGAGCAAGGGAAACCCTTTCTCCCCAGGCATGGTGCTACGTGCCTCTAATCCTAGCTATGCACAAGGCTGAGGATGGAGAATCATGAAGCTCAGGGCCGCGTGGGCAATTTAGCAAGAATTTGTTTCCAAAAATGAAAAAATCTACTGATGTTATAGATAATCTGGTCAGAAAGACTTGATGTTTTCTATGTCTCAAGGTTTTATGTGAACAGAATGCTGATTTTTAGGATGATGAAGTAGAATCTAGGCCAAAAAGCACATGTGACACCCACAAATACAAAAGATACCCTCCCTTTCAGACTGCCTCTCCATTTGGAGGGTCAAGAAATTCTAAATTATCAACTCTTAAAAGTAAATTGATCATGTATGATTTCAAAGCTCATAATACTTTCAAAATGTATGCAACGAATAATGAAGAGGAATATAAAAGAAGGTATTCCCACCAACTAGAAGGAATTCCCCAATGTCCTTTTCTCCTTTGAATTGGTGTCTCCCACCTGGACTGCCCATGACATTTTTGCGCATTTGTTGAAGGTCATCTGTTGGCTGGCTTAAATGAATGGCTTTAAACATTCTGTCTTAAAGTTGTCTTTCTTGTAGCATCTAAAACATTTCACAGGTGAGCCAAAAATATGAAGATTCTAGAGACTGTTAAGTCATCAGGAATGCAAGTTTAGGGAGAACTTCCTACATCGATAGGCTAAGCAGAGGATTGATTTCTTCCATCAATGTACTTAGAATTTAAAGAGAGTGATCAGCTAAACACATAATAAATAAGATCAAAAAGCATTAGTGATCTATGTCTATTTGTCAGCATCTTCTATGAGTTAGCAGAGAAAATTTGTGCTAGTTCAATTCCTTTCAATGTGGCACTCCATTATCTCTTGTAGTCATATGTCTTTTGAAATCAATCACTGGAACAGATGGGAGAGCTGTTCTTCAGTTGGAGTTCGTGTTCTGCAGAGCAGCTCAGGCCCCAGGTGTGAGGTGTGGCCAGGACAGAGTCCGTTGGGCCGGAGGTGCTTGCCTGCAGTTTGCAGGGAGTTCTCCACAGATTATTTATTGTGTTTGTGCCTCCTTTCGTTTATCATCATGAAGCTGTCTACAGACATGTCACTGTGTGGAATTATATGCAAATACATGTTTATAGAACATCCATTCTGAATGATAGAGACTATTAAAATTAAGTGCCTCTGTTATTTTTAGCTACTTTCAGCAGCAGGAACTCAGCCAGCCAGGGGATGATGTGGGCAGAAGTCCTTCACAGTGTGCCACAGGACGTACTGAAGCATGACTTGTAATTTGCGTGGGGGTGGCTGATATGTGAGTGGGTGCTTCCAAAGTGATCTTTACATATTCCTCAAACATACCCTAGATATTTGTGCTCATTGCTCTACTTCACAAACTTTTTTCATTCATATTCCAAAAGGAAAGTTTCATTTCGGCCTAAAAATCATAGCAACAAAATAATAAGGGTAGAAGCTACTGTCTCCATGCTTCTTCTTCATGCAAAGACTGGCAATCCATAAACCGCTTCTTATTTTATTCTTCTAATAAACAGGGATACCGCGTCTATGCCTGTTTTATCTGAAAGGAAATTGAATTTGAGAGGCCTGCAATTTATGTCAGGTTCCTTGTGATTTATGTCTAAATTAATGTACTTTTATTACTGTATATAAAATACTCCCTTGAATGCCAGTGGAGATAACAAAGAGATCAAAACGGCCCACTGGATTAAGTGGAGAAGATTCAGTCCTGAAAGCAGAAACACAGCTTTCATGATTAAGATCAGAGTCTAGGACAAGTCAGACTCTACAAGTTCAAATCCCTGTGCTCCTTATCTGCTTTGTGATCCTGCAAAAGTTATTTAACCTTTATGTTCCTCAGTTTCCCTGTGTTCATTTCAAGATGCATAGCAGGTACTTCACAGAGTTGTTTTGAGGGGTTACAATACCGTACCACCTGGAACAGCCCCGACACCCCAGCGATCCGCCTCAGCGCCTGCAGCCTGTGCACCCATGCGTCAGCACAGCTCTAAGTACAACTGGCTGCTCCAGCAGGCCAGTCTGACAGCCAGCGGGGCACAAAACCAAGTACTTCCCGAGCCTGCGGTTCTCCGTTTTCTAATAGTTAGAGACCTCTTTGTTCTGCCACGATTGGGATATGACACAGTCAACGGAAGCCAAGATGTGCCAGACTGTGGACAGGAGGGGACATCCCAGCACAGCATGGCACGCATGGGAGCAGGGTACACCCAACACACTGTCTTGGGCTCCCTCCAATTAACATAGCAGGCACTACCTCTCCCAGAACTGCCTCAGTCTGCTTTAACTCCATCAGGTGACGTTCTTAGAAACTAAGGAGCCCTAACTAATTGGGCAGTAAAAGTAGATTTCAGTCTTGAGAGGGTGGCAAATTCAACACAGCTCCTTCTGATTTTGATTGCACTCAGCTCTGAGGCTGGCGGTGGGGCCACAGGAGTCTCTTAGCCTTGTCCTGCTGATTTTTTCTGCAAGGAAAATAATAACCGCCCAGTTGCCCTCTGCTTTCTCCTCAGGAATCTTCAGAAGATTAATTGCTACTTGTGATTCATTTAGATTTGGTTCAAAAAGACACAGCTACAAAAATACTAGGTCCAAAATATGCTGAATGTAATTCAAGAGAAATGATCTCTTTCAAGTACAGTGACCATTTCATGTACCACCCAAATTTGGGCCACTGCGAGAATGGAGGTACTGAACATATTTAAAATTTTATAATTTTTTGCTTGGCATGTTTGATGTTTATGCCTGAAATCCTAACACTGGGAGGCTGAGGAAGTAGGCCTGTAGGTCTGAGCCCAGCCGTGGCAACTTGGCGGTTTAGGAAGACTTGTCTTAAAATTTTATTTTAAAATTTTTTTATCTTAAAATAAAAAATTACAAGAGCTCAGGATGTAGTTCAGTGCCAAAACCTTAGGTTCACTGTCTAGGATCATAAGGAAAATTATAATTTTTCTTGAAGCATGGTTTGGCAGTTTCCTAACAAAATTAAACATGTAGCTACCACATTTATGATCTGTCAGTCAGGCTCCCTGGTGTTTACCCAAATGAACTGAAAATTTGATCCATATAAATCTACATGGTAATGTTATAGCAGTTTTATTTATAATTATCAAAACCTGGAAGCAGTCAAGATAAGTGAGCAGATAAACAGACTGGGGTATATCCATACAATGAAATATTACTCAGCACCAAACTGGAGCTATCAGAGCAGTAAAAGACAGAAGAACTTAAGTGCATGTGCTAGGTAAAAAGCAAACTGAAAATGTTTTACACTGTGTAATTCCAACTATAGATGCTCCTTTACTCAGGGATAGATCCTACAAACCCATCATAAATTAAGTTGAAAATGAACGTTCTAGCTTAGCCTCATAGCGCACAGCAGAGTAGCCTCAGTTTCCCTCTGAGACCTCAGGGATGACTGGGAGCTCTGGCTCACTGCTGCTGCCCTTATCTCAGGAGAGATCCTACTGTGCAGTGCTGGAGGTGCAAAGGATTAAACTGCAGACTCGGAAGGACCGTTTCACACCATTGTCAATTTAAGACGTCGCAAGTCCAGTCATTGTAAGTTGAAGACTGTAGGTGACATTCCAGAAAAGGCCAAGCTGCTGAGGCAGAAAAGGCCCTTAGTGGTTGTCAGGGTTAGAAGATGGCGTGATGGACAGAAAGGGCGCAGGGAGTTTTCTGGACAGTGAAGTGACCCCATGTGACCCTGGACACAGGCTGCGTTCTATTGGGTATTGTCACAACCCGCAGAACATACACCAAGAGCAAACTTCCGTGTGGGTGAGGGACTGGGACAGTGATGTGTCCCTGTGAGCTTATTGATCATGACACAAATATCCCTTCAATGGAAAAGAGCTGAGGGAGACACTGACCACTCTAAACTACCATGAATTTTTAAGATCAGGTTATTTTAGATATATTAGTTTTCTTATGAATAAACATATCTCAAAACAATTTTCCACAATACACTTTTTTTCACAAAGCACAAACTGGACAAGCCCTAGGGCCTCTGATTTGTATGTTTACCTTATGCACAAGGTAACATGCTGTAAATTGAAGCTAAAAAGAAAGAAGAGCAAAGGGGGTCAGGGAAGGAGCTCTTTGTCATGCGTCCATGCCTGACACAACAGGACCTCAAAGCTGTTTGTTGAGTTTGTCAGGGCCCCACAGCCCATCAGTGTCAAAGCCATCTTGACAAGGGTGATAAACGAGGTCTAGGAAATAAAATGCTGTGAAAGTGTATAAGGCTTCAGTTGTATGAAATGAGTAATTTCCAGCAACCTCTCCTACTACAGTTTACCTAGTACTGTGTTAAAATGTTTCAAAATTTAACAGCGTGTATCTCATCTCCAAAAAAAAAAAAAGTCACTGAGCATCTTATAAGTGAAACACACTATTCTAGACTCTGCACAAGGGAAAGAGATAAAAAGCAGATAAATGTATAATACGTCCAGTCTCGGGCAGTGAAGGAGACTGCTGTCTAGATAAATGGTCAGAGAGCTTTTCTTCTAGGTGGCATCTGAGAAGAGGCATGATGGGAATAAGATGTGTGTGTCCCTGGGGGAAGATCCATCTAAGCAGTGGGGATGGAGCATTCAAGAGAGGCGCTGGCATTTCGTAGAGCTGCCACGAGGCCCAGGTAGCTGAGCAGACGTGGGCCATGGGTCGGAGGTCCAGGGACAGTGAGAAGTGAGATAATCGCTGGAGTAGACCTGTGATGTTGATACAGGGAAGTAAAACTCCCAACCTGACCTTGATGAGTTTCGTGTTCTCTAAAACTGAAGAATGAATTTTAGGAACAAATGGAGGTTGAGGAAAAACTTTATTGGATAGAAAAGCTTCTGTCAGAGAGACAGGAGGGGGGCCCGAGCGGGTTGCCCTGGGAAGCTGTCTCTTTTTTTTTTTTTTTTTTTTTTTTTTTTTTTTGTGACAGGGTATCACTGTGCAGTTCAGGCTGGCCTTAAGCTCACTTTGTAGCTCAGGCTGGTCTCGAACTCACAACAATCCTCCTGCCTCAGCCTCCCTAGTGCTGGGATTACAGGCATGCGCCACCACGCCCGGCTTGGGAAGCTGTCTCTTTTAGGGACTTTTATAGGGCAAAACCATGCGGGTCCAAGGTAGAGAAGGGGTCTTGCTTAGGTGGATGTGGGGTGTGACAAAACTATGGTCAACCAATGGGATTGCAAGCACTATTGCTCAGGTAAAGTTGATTAGGCCCAGAACCAAATGGGGAAGTGAGTCACGTAGTAAGCGGGCATGAATAAGGGACAGGGTCTCTTCCCCTTGGGGGTTGGGCTAGTGACTCACTTGGGTCGGTGATCTCTACCTATTTAGAATATCAATCTCTGGTGTGACTCTTTTAGCATCTGTTTGGCCTTTAGGTCTGGTTCACAGCAGGAACCTCCCTTCCCACCCAGAGTTGCAGATATCTTGTTTCCTGTTATTATTTCTTTCGAGGGCCTGGCCCTAACTGACTGCCTAAAAAATATTTCTGTCTAACCCTGCAACAATGTGACTCACACTCTGCCAGGGTCTGGAACCAATGGTCTAGGTATGAGACGGTGGTGGCTTTAGTGGCAGGAAGAAGTGCTCGGTCGGTTCTTGAGCCATTCTGAAAGAAGAGATGACAAAAATTATTACAAATTTGATATAGGATCTGAGAGAAAGGATTTAAAAAGTGAGGTCGTCTCCAAGCTCCTAGAAGAGGAGCGATGAGGAAGATGTGAAAGGAAAGGATTTCAGAGCAGTGGAAATCTGTCCGCACGCGTGGTAATTGAAGATATCCGCGATGAGGTGCTGGGAGGCGGCGTGCATGGGGGCGTTCCGGGGAGCGGGCTGAGCTGCCGCCGTCCGCTCGAGCCCTGTCATGTCTAGATGATGTATGAGCCGCGAGTGTGCGTGACATCACCTGGGCTGGCAGCAAGAGAAAGGTGCAAGGACTGAGTCCAGGTCCTCCAGAGGGGAAGGAAAGGCCCGGCGAATGCCGAGGGGAAGAGCAGCCTGCAGCCCGCCTGACCAGGGCAGCGCCTGCCCGAGTTTCCACCCTGGCGCTCGCTGGTAAGAAGAACAGAGTGGACCCCCTGCAGTGGTAGGACTAAGAGCCGAGCTGCAGGGGGCTTAAAATAGAGGAGACGGAAAAAGAGGCGCCACAAAACTGCACGAGTGCTGCTGCGCTTGCAGACCCGGGATTCTCACCTGAGGGGGTCCTTCTCGGGGTCGTGGGCAGCTGCTCGGGTTACAGTCCAGGCCCAGGTGTCTGCTGTTAGCAGTGTAATCTTGAGGAACTCGTCACTCAGCGAACACCTTTCTTCCTGTCACCTGCCAGGCCCAGATAACTGACAACCTTTCACGGAACAGGAGCAGGAGGAAGAGAGGAGGCAGCCTCCGAGACAGAGGGAGAGCAGTCTACGAGCTCGGTCTCCCCATCTCTTCAACAAGTGAAGAGTTTGTGCCAGAAAGCTCCCAGCACCCTTGTTATCCTTAAATTCCGCGGGCTTGGGGAAGGAGAATACATAGCCTTTCACCTGCAGGTGAAGGGAGAATCAGCCCAGACTTTTCCACCGGGCCCAGAGCATAGCACCAGGGTGTTTTAGAGATGTCAGTGCTTAATTAGAGTCCTTAATTGGGGGAAATGAGGGTGGGCATTTTAGGTGCAATTGGTTCAGTAGATTAAAAGCATGTGGCAGTGACCTTGTCTACTTCCCAAACTGTTTAAATTGATTTTTTAATTTTTGGTCCATGTCTGTGGTCAGATGCCCTGTGATAGCTGGAAAGCTACTAGCAGATAGTAATAAGATTTCTGTCATCACAAAGAGGTAAAAACTATTATAGTGGGTCTTTGAACCTCATTAATTGAAAAAAATTGCATCAGCCTTTTCAGTTATCTTTCAGAGTATTTTCAATAAACCCGAGGTGCCTGCGATCATTTTGTTCTTCAGCACAACAAAATACTCCCCTCTTTGCTGAGCGGCATTACAAAAAACTTTAATTTTCTCTGCAGAAAGAGAAAGGACAGTACAAATTCAGGCGAAAGAAAAACAAGACACTGGGAGAAAATATTTGTAACAGCGTGGCAGGTGACAGCGGTCTGACTCTCATGTTAAAATGTCTCCAACAAGTAGATAAGAAAACTCAGTAGAAATCAGGCAGCTCACAGAAAAGGAAATGCCTTGGCTAACAGGAGTATGAAAAAGAAGTCACCTCTTCAGCTGTCAGGGGAACTAAAGTTGGAACACCACCTACCAGACTGGCCAGAATGAAATATGCTTCTAGCAGCTCCGGGGGAACTGTCTTTCCTTGCCTCAGGGAGTGAGGTGGACTATGGATCCTGGAGTCTCTCTCTCTCTCTCTCTCTCTCTCTCTCTCTCCCCCTCTCTCCCTCCCTCTGCCCCCTTTGCTGCTCATTCCCTCCTCTCCGGAAGGGGTACCTTGTTGGTGAATTCAGAAAGAGGCTAAGCTCTCCACTGGAGCTATCTAGTTCTTCTTTTCCAGGGAGGATGCAGCCAGGATGTACCCCATGTTCTAGGAGCCCCACAAAAGGCTTGTCTGGACGGGTGTTGCACTTGTAAGGGGAACCTGTGTGCGCCAGATGTCCCTCTTAGGCTTTCTACCTAATGCAGAAATGTCACTAAGGCAGTTTGGCTGCATATATAAAAACACTATCCAATCCAGCTGTTCCAATGATATATTTTAATCCCTAGTTCAGTGGCTCTTGTATGTATGCTTTTTATTGATTCAGAGCTTGGGAAAGGAAGAGTGGAATGTGTAATGTTTCCTGCCTTCTCTCCACCTAAAGGAAGAAGAAAAAAAAAATGTAGCCACAGCTATTCTCTCTAGTATTCACTCTAGTTTCCCATATGTTTAAATTTTTTCATAATAAAAGGTAATAGTTTACTGTATACAATTTTTAACCATCCATCTCACTTTTAGGAATTTATTCCATAAAAGTAGCTATACTTTTCCATAAGAATGTATATCTATGGGAACATTTATTGAAATATTGTATAGGAAAAAATGGAAGCAATCTAATGATTACTAGTAAGGGAATGGTTATATAAACTATATTATATTAGAAATAGACAACAATAATCAGCAGATATGGGGGGAATAGCCACATGAAAAAGACAAAGACAAACCAAGGGGCTTCACTGAAAAACTCATCAGAAGGCCAGAGAGCTCCACGATTCATAACACACACAAAAGAAGAAATGCACATTAGATAAAGAAAAAGTTTTTAGAGACTGAATGTAGATTCCACAAGCATTCAATACAGGAGTTGGAGAAAAAAACAAGATGAGAAAGCCTAACAGGATATAGAGCAGCAAAAAAGAAAGTAATAAAGACAGAAAAAAGAGAATTAGAGGGTCAGTCCAGAAGCTCTGACATCTGGACATTAAAAGAGAAAATTATCAATAAATAATAAAAAGCCAAAGAAAGAAAGAGCTCGTAGGTCAGTATGGTCTTCCATGGAAGTGAAGAAGGCAATCACGGATGTCTGGGCTCATGCTTCTGAAAATTCAAAATAATGAGACCAAGAAAGATGTGTTGAAGTGTGCTAGAGAGTAAACAATGCCCAGGGTCGTGACTGAAGCTAGTGCTTCCCTTCTCATCAGTGCTATAGATCTAGGAAATTCACTGCTCAAGTGTGGTCCTCAGCTCAGCAAAGAATTAGCATCTGGGGGTCTTGCAAAAAAAAAAAAAATAGACTCTCCAGCCTCAGATTCATCCCCAAGTGATTTGCATGCACATTAGTAAGGCACAATGCAACAGTGAGAAAAAAAAATCATCACAAACTTCAAATTGTGTGTCAATGATCAGTTGTATATGAGGGCAAATCAAAGCGCTTTAAGGCATGCAGTGACTTGGAACATTTATGGGAAGTGTTTGAGGACACACTCTAGGAAAGGGTGAAAACAGAAAAGATAGCTGCGGATCCGGAAAGCAGTGCATCAAGAGACCATGACAGGGCAATTGACCACTCACAGCTGTGAAGCGAATTAGGGAGTAAGAAGTTCACATGGTAGCACTGTAGAAACAGAACCTTGATCTATTAGGTCTCCAAAAAGAGGTGCGTCTGCTAGATAAAGGCAGGTCCATTTCCCTCTTGATTTGATTGAGATAATGGAAAAGTTGAAGCTGTGATGAAGGTAGTTTTTGTTGTTGTTCAATAAGATGCAAGGCAGTAAGAAAAGTCTAAGTTAATTAAGACATACTAAAGTTTCTCATGGTGTGAATATTAAGTAAAGTATAGCATGTTTCATAGCAATTGATGGATTTTAGAAGAAAAAAATCATTTTATTTGAACATGCTAAGGAAGATAGATATCCTATGAATGACCCAGGAGCCCCCCTATCAGGATTGCGTAGGCAAAGATATGGTCACACAGGTCTCCATGGCACGATTTGTGTATGTGCAGTAAAGTGACAGCTGACTGTTGGTTTTCAGCATTTCAAGTCAACATATGGACAAGGTGTGCCAGACACAGTGCTGGTTATGCGTGGTAAATGTTACGCTGACAAATATAAAATGGAAAGTTGACTTGATGGCAGGTTGGAGGCAGAAGGGCCCAGATAAGGTCCAAAGAGAGGACGATGTGTCACTTACAGTAAAAGAAGCAGTAAAAATGCTGATCATGAACACAATATTTAAAGTTATACCAGCAACCAATAAATCTGTAAATATTAAGCATTAGGGGACAGACAAAATGGGAGAGATTAAGGCATATTCTCAGCTCTCTCAGTGGCAGTCAAAAGTATTGCCTAAATTACGCCCATAAATTCTGATATATTGTGCAGAGGTATGGAGGTAACTCCTGGAAGAATTACAGTAACACCCTACAAGAAAAACAGAAATAATGAAAAGGTGATATATTTCTCATTATATGCACTCATGTGTCTTTTCAAAAGTGAGTCAATGACCTATTTCCAAGTCCCATTGAAATGTTTCTGTGAGTTGATTTATTAGGTTAGCATAAATAAGCTTCAAAAATTTATTGTTGTGGCACTTACGAGTTCATTTCCCAGCAGTGGTCTCCACTGCAAGTCATTCCCTCTCTGGAGACAGTTTTTCTTCTCACAGTTGATTCAAGGACCCTGGCCACTTGCTCCTGTGACACTACCTCTCAGCTTTCTGAGTCTTCTGCATGTAGCTACTTGATAAGGAAAGGACAAACTTAATGCTCAAATGACCTGGCTCAGAAATGATATCCTCAGTTTAATTTTCATTCCTTTGAAGAGAACTAGTCATGGCCCACCCAGATATAAGGAGAACATATAAATGTAGTTTCTGGAGGATTCTATACTATGTGGTCTATTAGTTTGTTTTCTGCTGCTGTAACAAAATATTCGAGACTGGCTAGTTCATAAAGAACAAAGGTTGACTGAGCATGGTGGTGCACACCTGTAATCCTAGCATTTGCAAGACTGAGGCTGAAGGATCATTATAAGTTGGAGGCTAGCCTGGGCTACAAAGTGAGTTCAAGGCCAACCTGAACTAAATAGTGAAACCCTGTCTAAAAGGAAACCAACAAGAATAAAGGTTTGTTTCTTATGCTTGTGGAGGCTAGGAAATCCAAAACCATGATGGTGGATTATGGATGAGGGCTTTGTTTCTGGTTTATGACATGGCAGAGAGTATAACATGGCCAGGAACTGTGCACGCAAGGTGAGGTGGGGGGTTGGACCAAGGCATCCTTTTCCAGGAGTCAACTTCGGAGACAACCAACCCACTCCATACAAATCTTTATTCCTGCATAGGGACACTACTCTCACGTCCTAATCATCTCTTAAATGTCCCACAACAACACTGTCACAATGGCAATTAAATTTCAACTTGTGCTTTGCGGGGACATTCCGGCCATGCAATGGAAGGTGAGCTCATGTTCTGAATGAGTAACAAACTATTGTCTTCACACTCTCTTACCAAACCGCCATGATTAAATGGCATATACCCCTTGCCTTCCCACCGCAGAGTGTAGGGGATGCTGGTGGGTAGATTTGGTGGATAGGCAGGGCGACATCCTACCAACTTTGCTTTGAGTTATTTGCATATTTTAATTTCTTTCCATTGCTCTGGTATCACTTTTCTAAGCACTTTAATTGTTTTCTTTCATTCAGTAGCTCTGCTTCCCGTAACTGCATGGCATGTCTTCTATATGAGTGATCCATTGGCAGTATGGTGGAAGAGTGGAAGGAAATATGTAAACAGCATGCTGCTCTCTGGTACTAGGTTACTGAGAGCAGTGGCGAACTGTAGGCAAGCCAGGTAACCTTCCACTCTGGCTTCCTCGCCACCAAAACAAGTGACTTTGTTGGCTTTACCAATGCTTTCAGCTCTAAATTTGTTAGTGTGTAATTGTATCTGTCAATAAACCTATAATACTGAGTTTCAGATGAGCAGCTTTGAAAGACCACAGCCTAGACTAGAAGTTCCCCCCAAAGTACACAAACTCTTAAAGCCCTTTTTACCACTGCCACCCCTGGTGTATGTCACAGAGATGTCACTGTTGAACAGTGACATGAGAAACAGGTTGAGTGCCAGTATGGAAGCCAGAACCCTGACATGACACAGGGGACGAGGTTCCGCCAAAGGCACAGCAGAGAGCTGGCCAGGATGCAATGCCACAGCCTTGCTGCAGAGCTGTCCCTTAGCCACAGAGGGGCGCTGTGCAGCGTGCGAAGGGATCGCTGTCCTTATTGTCCAGTATTTTATTATGTATTTTTAATAGATTTTTTTTTTACATCAAAGAGTATAAAAAGCAATGAAATGAACAGTTTTGGGGCACCCCAACCCCAGTCTGCCCAGTTTTCATTTATTTCTTCCCTGATTCCCCCAAAAGAGGCAGCCCCTGGTCTGAATATTTTTCTTGTCACTTCAGAGATTTTTATGTGTGTACATTGTTTTCTCTCTCTCTCTCTCTCTCTCTCTCTCTCTCTCTCTCTCTCTCTCTCTCTCTCTCACACACACACACACACACAGTATAGCAGTATGCTCCTTATCTATGGTGTCATTTTCTGTTACCATAGCCAGTCAACTGCAGGATAATGTAGTAAAATTCTTTGAGAGAGAAATATTCATAACAGTATGTTATTGTAATCATTCTACTGGGCCAGGGAGATAGTTCAGTGGTCTAAGCACCTGCCTGTGCTTGCCTGGCAAGTGCAATGACCCAGGTTCAATCCCAGGTACCTCTTGCTGTGCCAGCCACTGAAACCAGGCGAGGTGGTGTATACCTGTAATCCCAGCACTGGAGAGGCTGAGACAGGATGATCACTACAAGTCCAAACTGCATGGTGAGACCCTGTACCAAATAAATCATTTTTTAAAAAATTAACTGCTCTATTTTATTAGTAATTTGTGCCATTAACCTTATAATGTAGCTAATGTACAAATTAAACTCTACAAAAGATGTGTGTATAGGAATAAACATAGCATTTACATAGCATGCCACCTACAGTTTCTAGCATCCCAGGAGGTCTTGGGGTACAGCCACTGGGGATGTGACCAAGATGCCACTGTGTTCACCAGGCACTGTTCTGACCCTGTCCTGACTTAGTGGATGGGGAGTCCTTCCTATAGCTACCCTAAAGGTTATTTTCTTTGTGTTCTATGGAATCTTATTCCACGGACACAGTATATTTTACCAATTTCCTAATGGTGGGTATTTTACTTGTTTCTGGTCGTTTATGAGCACAAATTTAAATAACCTCTTATTTAAGCCATTTTACCCACTTGTGGTATCTGTCCTTTGTATATACATAGGACAGCCTGGATTTTTTCTTTTTTAATTCTTTTTTTTTGAACTGGGGATTGAACTCAGACCCTTGCACTTGCCAGGGAAGCGCTTATTCCACTGAGCCATCTCCCCAGCCTGGTATCTGTCCTTTGAATGGTATTTTTGATAGATAATTTCAAATTACAGGCCTTGGCTGACTCTTTATAGCTAAGGAAAGGTTGCAAGAATGAGTGGTTACAAAGCTGGAAACAGCTCGCCCGTGGAGAGGCAGATTCTACTGCGTTGGACACGGGTGTGCGTGGGTGCCATGAGGTCAAGAGCCTTGGCGGATGAGCCCGAGCCCAGCGGCGCAGCCGCTCCCGGAAGGCTGGCTGCGGTAGGCTGGAAGGTCACAGCAGCGGCAGATGCGAGCCGGTCCTCCCAGCGATGAGCACGCACTTTGTGAGCCAAGAGCTTGGTAGAAGGCTCCAGAAATAGCGGCGATGCACAATACCCCTGGATGGCCTTTTAGACAGGCTGTCCAGGAAAGAACCTCCCTTGTCAGCTGTGCCACCCAAACTGAGCTATAAGGGCCTAGGACTGGGACACAGTAACATTCTCTCTGTCTGTCTGTCTCTCTCTCTCTCTGTCTCTCTCTCTGTCTCTCTCTCTCTGTCTCTCTTTCTCTCTCTCTCTCTCTCTCTCTCTCTCACACACACACACACACACACACACACATGTGTATTCTGTGTCTTTTAGGCTCACAGAAAAACTTCATGGAAACTTAGCAGAGTTCCCATACAATTCCTCCCGATTTCTCCCCTATCCATTCTCTTCCCACACCAGCACTTGTCACAGTTGCTGAACTTGCTGGCACACCGTTATCCCCCAAATCCGTGGATTACAGCAGGGCTCACTCTTGGCTCTGTACATGCTGTGAGCTGACAGCTATGTTCTTCTTCTTCTCGTTCCTAGGACTTCTGTCATTCACTTAACCCTTACTTAACCCTCACCCTTTTGCGTGGGTGCTGTTATCCTATTTGGAGAAGAGGAGAATGAAGCAAACACACTGCTGTTCAGGGACTTGTCCAAGGCTGAAGAACTGGGGCATGCTGGAGCTGAGCTTTGACCCCAGGAAGCGTGGCATGGAGTGCGCTCTCAGCCACGGTGCTCGCTTGCTCTGACTCCACTCCCCCAGGCCCGGCCTCATCTTCCTCCCCAGCAGTCCAACTCGACAAGAAGTTTCTAGGCTCCTGTGTCCCCTGATCCTCTTGCCTATTAGAGGAATCTCTGAGGAACTTCCACTGCTTCCAGCAGCAGAGGCTTTGGATGCTAAAGGGCACATGCCTGCTGGGTCATGTTCCTGGGTGTTATCTGTGGGGTGCACAGAGGGACAATGGAGAGAGAGGCTGGGAATAATGGAGATGGGGAGCAGGAGCAGGTACAGGACTTGGGGTCCAGAAGATCTGAGATCCCAGGACAGAAATGCAGAGGAGAGAAAGAGGGACACCCGGTGGCCTTCTCGGGAGGCACTAGCTTGAGGGCAGAGTGACAGCCAGACTTCTCACTCATTTGTTTGTCATTCCTAGTCATTATTTAGGAAGGAAAATTCTGATCTGATCCCCAGGTGACCTTTTGCTTGGTGAACAGGGTGAGGGAGGAAGAGCTTGAACACGGGTCAGTTCTGCAAAACACCACGAGTTAGGGAGGCAAATCAAGAGCGGGTAACCACTATCCACATGTGGTTATTATTTGACACGTGTTAGTGTAAAGGTCACATTGCATTTTAGTGACTGTAGGAAAAAAGGAATGTAGATTTTCTCAGTAACAATTTTAAGTTGGTCATATATTAAAGTGATACGATTATGTATATGTTAGGGAAACTAAAATAGATTAACTTTTTATATTTTTTTATGTTTTTCAGGTGTGAATCCTAGAAATTTTTAAATTACACATGTGGCTCATACTGTATGTATTTTTTGAGCTAGGATGGTTCAGAAGGAACATGAGCCACAAAGGCTTGGGACCATGTGTGAGGAGTAGCAGTGCCTGCCTGTAGTTCTTGCACAATGAGGGGCTGAGGCAGGAGGATCACAAGTTCAAATCCTGCCTGAGCAACTTAGTGATTAAGCAAGAACTTCTCTCAAAGCAAAATAAGAACTAATACTGAAAAATGGCTGGGGAAGTAGCTCAGCGTGAAGGCCCTGGGTTCAATCCCTATGTGCAAAAATAAATTACATTGTGTAAGAGAGGGCTCCTAAGAAAGGGAGACCCTGTGGGTGGTGTCTGAGAAGAAATATTTGGAAATATTTTACCAATTGAATGTTTGGGAAGCCATAAGGGGTATGGGATATGAGGTCATCCTTTGCCACAGTCTTCCTACGACATCTTCAGTAAAATCTGCACTCATTTTTAACACAGCATATTAAAAACTATTTCCTTTGAAAGCACATGTCTTTCCTTGTGGTGATCAAAGACTGTAAGTCTTAGAAAACTACACCTTCGATAGCACTCCTCTTCCCTTGTTTAAGGCCTAAGTAAACATCAGTGAGCTAGTAATAGAAGAGCCCAACTGGAGCACACTCCCTCCTTGCTTTCTAACTGAGATAGCCTGTGAACTCTTACAAGTCTCAAGGTCAGCTGTACATCCTTCAGAAGGGAAAGTAGCTCTCACTTTTCCCCACATCATTATGGCTCATGTATTCCCCGTTAAGTTTTTGCTAAGGTGACTGGCTGTTGGAGATGGACTGAATTAGTATGGGATTCATAACTCATCAGGTATGAAGCTGGATGGTTAATGAGGGAACCTTCCTGGACACGACTGCCTTTAACCACTGAGGGTAGTGCTGGAACAACAGATTTGAGATACAGCTAGGAAAATTATTTGAAGATAATGGCCAGCGAGGCCTAAGTTGCTTTCCTGACCTGTGAATAAAAAGAAGCTCAGAAACAAGAGTTTAATTTGAAGCTTCATAATTAGGACCCTGGCTGACATCCTGGCATATATCTGGAGGAAGGAAAATATAAAGCAACGGAAAGGAACAGAGATGAGCAAGTTAACACGCTTTCTAATGAGCCACATAATTTGGAAAAGAAACAACAGCAGTAAATTGGAGCTGATGTGATCTCAAAGGAAAGACTACATTTTAATGAATTACTGCTCATCTCTTCCTTAGCCTAAGATTCCCACATCTCATTTTCCTTCTGCAGTATGAATTAATGAGCCTCTGGAAACTAACCTAGTTGAACTGATTTTAGAAACTTACTATCCTTAACACTGTGGCAGTGTGCAAGTGGTGGTGGAGGGTGGGTTGGCACTCTGTGGGGTAGGAAGATCAGGAAAATGGTCCACATGGATTGCGACGAGATTTAATACTCACACTGAGTGTAAAGTGGAAGCAGAAATAAGAAACATCATGGGTGGTGAAAAGGAAGTTGTTTGGTGGTATAAAGAAGGAACTGTAACAAGAAAAATTATCAAGCTTCTCTAACCCTCAGTAAATTATAGATGATGTAAATAGGTGTGATTTTATACCAGGGACTTTTCACAAAAATTCAGACACACTTTTCACAAGCTTTGATTTCCGGAGCATTTACCTTGAGTTTTCTATAAAACCTGCAAGATTTCCCCTCTTGTCTATGATTGCTTTAACATGGTTTTAGGTTTTATATTCCCATCAAAATGACGAATGATTTGATGATTAACATGTTAGACAAAGAACTAGAGGATAAAGAAATCTTCAGAAGTTTAGAAATTTCCCTTTTATCTAGGCCAAGTTATGATCAGAGCTTTGTGACTGCCACTATTCGATTAATCTAAGTGGACAAATTAATTTTCCTGCCTGGTTAGTGCTAGCCACAGATTTCAAGGGGGTGAAAGCAATGAACTTGATTTCCTAGTAATCTCACAGGAGTGTGCTAACCCCTTAGCCTCTGTGCTAGGGCTTCCTTTGGGAGGACACAGGCTGATGTTAAAGGTGTGCTCATTGACCAAGCCCATATTAAAACCATCCTTTGGAATTAACTTCACAGCCTGACCCACAGTCTTTCATAATCTTGGCTGTTGTTCATCCACATCCTTTAGCGTCAGATTTAATATTTGAGAAACATCAAAAAGCATGCACAGGCCGGGCGTGGTGGCACATGCCTGTAATCCCAGCATTCGGGAGGCTGACACAAGAGAACTGTTGTGAGTTCGAGACCAGCTTGAGCTACAAAGTGAGCTTAAGGCCAGCCTGAACTGCATAGTGAGACCCTGTCTCAAAAAGACAAAATAAAAGCATGCACAAAACAAGACAGATGACGAAAGAAAGGAAGGCAAGCAAGCGAGCGAGCATGCCTGGCTAACTCTTGTAAACAAGGTGCGGGACACATGTGGATGATGCAAATCACATTTGACTCTGGAACATGGAAAATGATTTCTGATGGTTTCAAAGCCCTGAAACCCACTTTGAAATTGATTCCAATCTAGGAGCACCCAGGGTTTTGAACAAATGCAAAGCCCTTGGAACGTGTAAGTGCAGAGTCTGCAAGGTGACTGTTCTAAAAGGGATTATGCCAATTTAGATGTTTGTTTAAAAAAAAAATCAATCACATCACTTTCCAGACTGCACGAAATGCAATAGGAAGAATGTGAGCACTCGGAGCCAGCAGATCCTTCTCTGCCCCTTTCGGTCCTGGGTGACCTTGGACAATTTAGCTAAGCACTCTGAACTTCTGCTTCATAATCAGCAAATGGAGATAGCAATTCCCAGGAGGACAGGTGTGCTGGCTAGAAACACAGTGTTAAAGCATCACGCATATAGGTAGTGCCTGTCACACGTAAATGTGTGATTATTATTGGATGGATTTATTTATACTCAGGATTACTTCCAAGCTGATTACAAGTAGCTTGACTGCTTGTTTTCTACTGCTCTAGAGCCTTATTTAGGGAACACTAATATTAATAAATATTAGCGCAATAAATATTGTGCACAAGACTTTTTTTAAGGACAGGATCTACAGGTTCTATAAGGTCTCACTGCGTTGATTGGACTTGTAGTGATCCTCCTGTTCGCAGCCTCCCAGGTGCTGGGATTATAGGTTCGTGCCACCATGCCCAGTCTTAGCGTGTCCCCAGGGGTGGGGCTGGCATGGCAGGCCTAGGGATTGAACAAGACCTTTTTCATGACACAGTCTTGCTATACATATAGCTCAGGCTATCCATCAACTCACTATGTAGCCCAGGCTAGGCTGAAGCTCATGGCAATCCTCCTGCCTCAGCCTCCTGAGACTGGGATTACAGTTGTGTACTAACCATGCCTAATAATATTTTAACGTTTACTTTTTAAATTATGTATTGATTTTTAATACTAATATTACAAAAATGACATAAGTACAATGTTAACTGATATTATCCTTACACTAAGCCTGTGCTATAAGAATTATTATTATCCCCTTTTTACAAATGATAAAATGAAGTCATTTGCTCTAAGTTACCCAAAGTCAAAGAGCAAGTAAGTGATAAAACTGCGATTCAGAGTCAGGCATTTTGTCTGTCAAATCTGTCCTTTAACCAGTAGATGGTAGGATAAACCTTCAGGGTTAGACTTGCTATTTGAATAATGTCAAGCACAATCTATAATCAACTCTGTTATATAAAGTGATAATATATCATTTCAGGTTTAAAAATCTAATCATATAACTAAATATTATAATGAAATATTGAGAATGGTTTGCCACTAACTTCAAACACCATAAATTAACATTGAAAGCTATTCCAAAAATAAAGGCACAGCCAAGGTCTTCAAGCAAAGGAAATGTCCTTGAGTTGGGTTTGTGTAGGCAGCTGCAGCTTGCTGAGAGGGACCAGGATCCCTCACCTGAGACGGGCAGGTGCTAGAAGGCAGGTGCAGCTCATTACAGGTGCAGATGGAAGTGTAGGCCAGCTGGCAGTCTGCCCTCTTAAGGGATATAGCAGTTAATAGACAGTGAGAGCCAAACAAGCCATTGGTGTTCTTGATCCAAAAATGGAGTCTCAAAGGTAGTGAGACAGCCAGCATGGAGCAGCTGGTCTACAGGGGGAGCCACACATCACCAGAGGTGCCACCTGGGGCCAGCTCCTGCTTCACAAGAGAAAGGCAAATCTAAGGCGAAAGGCTGAGTGACATGGCGATGGGCTAGGACGGTAGTGAAAGAGGATCCAGTAGCCTCTGCTCTGTGGAGAGAGGCAGAGGCTGAGCTGCAGGGAGGCAGGCAGGCAGGCAGGCAGGCTTTGTACACCCACGGGGTTTCCAGGTGGATTCCCTGCAGCAATTGTTGCGTGTCTTCAGCCTCTGGAGAGCCCGCTGCTGGGTTTCCCCTATGTGACTTTTACTGTAGCTACACTCTTTGTAGGTTTTTATATCTGTCTTAAATACACCAGCTATTATTTATTTTTCTCTTCCCATCCGCCAATATGAGTAGCACAGGGTTCGCATCAGGCAGGGCCCAGTGTGAAGTGTATGAGGCACTCAAATTAGGTAAAGTTCAGTGAGGCGGAGGGCTTGGCAGAGGGGCCGTGTACAGAGGTGTGCGCTATGTGGGACCTCACGACCTGTGTGGCCTACAGGGAAGGGGAAGGAGCCATCACACAAGCCCAGCGAGTGTGCCTCCCTAGAAGTGCCTTTACAAGAAGGAAACTGGGAGAACAAACACCCCAACCTCAGATTCCTCGTGCGCTCTGATGTCTCACCAGAGCTCTCCATTGGCCAAACCCAGACACAAGCCAGAGCCCAGAGAGCCCCTGGGGCCGCGGTGCGCGCGGAGCAGGTACAAGGGCACGGTCATTCTCGGAGGTCTGGAGATGTGCGGCTGCTCATCTCCATTGGAGCTGGAGAAGGCCAAGCACACGGGCATTCACCTTGCTTGGCACTCACCACCAGCACTGTCGACCCGGCCGCTGTGACAATTCCAGGCACAAGGACATCAGGGAAGTATAGTGTTTTGCTGAGACAAGATGTGTGTTGGAGGAGGGTCTTTTGACCGTGTAAGTCTACCTGAATTCAAAATGATTTCAGGAAAGAGAAGTGATTCATATCCACCTCTGGGCTCCTATTGCCACTAAATGTGATTTCCAAAGGAAATTAAGATTTCATAAGCTCCAGTCTTCTTTATTTCTGTTTTTTTATTATTGCAAATAGATCCCTTTTGAAGAGCTGATGCTTCAAGGGTTGGTCAAATAGCTCAGCAGATTAAAGTACCTGTAAGCAGGTGCAGGGGCTGGGGGTTTGATCCCTGGGCCTGCTGTGTGTGCCCCCCCCCCCTCGCATAGCATACTGAGATGACAATTGAGACTGGGTGTGGTGGCATACACCTGTAATCCCAGCTCTTAGGAGGCTGTAAACAGGCGGATTACTGCAAGTCTGATCTATGCAGTGAAACCCCTGTCCTAAATAAATAAAAAAAAGAGCTGATGCTTCAAGTAGGTTCCAGGGAGATAACTGGAGTCTGGTAAATGTTTCACAATAGCTCTAACTCATAGGAGGAAACATTTCTTACAGGATAGAGAAACACAAGAATGCATATGCATTCTTATACTCTTGCATCCTTTGTATGGGAACAGTTAGGCTCCCTAACTATGTTATTATGTGTACGGGCAGCAAGGTACGGCATCCTCTGGAGCAGACACAATGGTTGATGATGTAGACACTAACATTTCACCGCAGTCTCAGGACCGTGCGCTGCCCACCAATGCTGGGTAGCAGGCACCAGCCTATGGCAGTCTATGTCCAGGCAGTGATTCAGGCCAAGGAGTGAGGCAGTACTTCCTATCCCAAGGGAGAAAGTGAGAAAACACGCATTCAATCCATGGGAAGTGAGCTTAAGTAAATTATCTCCAAGGATCATTGAGAAGAACCAGGATCCAGCCCCTGTGCCAGGCAGGTGCCAGAAGGCAGGCCCAGCAGCAAGCATGATGAAAGCATGACGCAGCAGGTGGTCAGCACCATCTCAGGTGAAGTCGCACAAATATAAAACCTTAGATATATGCAAATATAACTTTTATGTAAATAACTTTATTACTGTTTTTAAAGGCAGAGTTCAGCAGCTAGTACATCTTTTTTCCTTCACTTCGCATTTCTCCTCCTCCCCTCACCCCTTGCATGCTTTCCCTCACCAACACCCATCCCTGACCACACACACACACACACACACACACACACACAGTATCCTCTGTATTAGCATCCCAGTGTGATCCTTTTTGTTCCTTTTTACATTCTGTCTTGTCTTCCATCAGACCTTTCTAAATGTGTTAAAGGGGACAGCATATTTGAAATTCTGGTCAACAACTAAAGGAAAGTAATTTACGGCCTCCCGTTCTATCAATCGCAAATCACGGGAACTTCGGCCAACATTATGAGGCACGTGGGCCTGACTGCCAAATCCTGAAATGCCCTATTCTAAATGGTGCACTGCAGCGGATTTCCCTCTGTGTACTCACTTTTTCCAGCTGGGTCTGGGAATATTTCAGAACTGGAGAAGCACCTATGCTTCCTGCTGGCAGCCTGAAGGCCCTCACCCCTTGCTACACCCCTCTTCGTGCTGTGTAGGCGCCCTATGAAGGGGACACTGTTGGCTGTGTCTTCTAGTACCCCACCTTCATGCAGAGAGGGAGGGTTTTCTTCAATTCTTCAACCAGCTGATGCTGCTGCGCTGTGTCTGGCCCTCCAGGGGCAGCTGTGCCATCACCGTCACTGAGGTTGCCATAGGGCTGACGCTACTGTCCTAGGCCTCACTGCCCAGGAGGCGGACGAGCTCATGGAATCCAGAGCCCATGAGAACAACAGCACTAAACTGGATTCACACGGCGACGCGCTGTCAAAGCGCTGTAACTGTAGGCTCCTTTGTATCTTGAACCTATTTCTATTCTGCATTTGTCATCAAGTAGTACAGTCATTAAAACTATCTGCCTTACAAGGCTTGGACTATGGCTGAAAAACTTGTGAACATCCTTCTCCCTGCACAGTGCTGGGAATATGGCCAAAAAGCCTAACTGGATCAACACAGTCAAAAGTAGGAGGGTACTGAATCACTGGCGTGCTTTGGGCCCTTAAACATCAAAAGAAGTGGAAGGAGGTGGATATGAGCAACAAGATTCAAGGTGGAAAGACAGAGTGAGTTTCCCAACAGCCAGTCATGCCATCAGTGTCTGGTGGGCCTTGGCTATTGGGTCAGAAAGGGAGGGGTTCATTTACCCCCTGTATTTGGCACTGAGAACCTCGTATTTCTCAGGCACCATTGTGCAGAATGGCAGGAGAGATGAATGAGACACGTGGACAACAGGTTAGAACAGGGGTTAGAGTACCGAGGACAGCTTAGAGCACACAGAGTGGGGGAGGGGTGGTAACCAAGCCTCACCTCACTGTACGGCTTCTTTAACTCCCAGCAGCATCCACTGCCCTGGAAAGGAGACCCACATCCCTTCACCACGATGTGCCTGGCTCCTCAGCCTCTTCCCCGCCTCCATCCTCCTCTCCAGTCACGGTGGTCTACACTCCATGCTGCTCAGAGACATCATTTTCACCCCTAAATACAGCAAGTCCTTGCTAACTTCCAGGGCCCTGCCCTGAGCGCCAAAGCAGCCCCTTCTGCTCCTTCAGCCTTCCGCTAGCTGCTCCCTCTTCTGGCCACCATCGTCATAACACTCTCTCCTCAGTCACTTTCCATGCCACCACCAGGTGTGCTTTCTTCATAAAATATCTCACTAGGAAGTTACCTTGTTTACTTCCTGTGTCATTGCTGTCTGGTCCCCTCGTCTTTTGTTCTGTCCTCCCCGGTGCATGAGAGGAGAGGGCTTCCTGCAAGCTTCATCTTGCTCAGCCTCCATGGGTCCCCATACCTAGGACATGGCCCAGAGCCTGTCACCTACTGGACACTCAACAAGTATTGCTCTGGGGAAACCACGAAAGATTTGCCAACAAGTATTAGACATGAAAAAAAAAATGTCCCTCAATCACAAAAGGCAGTGAGGTTTGGCACCAGGACTTTGGGCTGTTGGAACACATTGCAGATGAGGCGTGGAGGTGGGGTTGGAGGGTCAGAATGACCCCAGCACTAGTTTTGCCAAGAGTAGGAGCAATGACTAGAAACCAGAGCGCAAATGCCAATGCCATTCCTCACCAGGTGTGCAAGCCAGGCAGTGACCTCACCTTCCTGTGTCCCCATTGCCTCATTCATGAAGAGTCGAAATGATTCTTCAGGCTCAGGTGAAAACTGAGTGAGCTGTCACATGGCAAATGTCCAGTAGCACAAAGCACAGGGGTAAGCATCTGTGCTGTGCATGACAGGGGAACCAGGGAAGGCTTGGGGACTGTGGCACGGAAGGTTGTGTTTTAGGAAGATCACAAAGCAGCTGGAAGGGGCTGAGAAAGCTGTGAAGGAAAGAACTGCTCAAGGAAGACAGACCAAGTCAGGGAGGGGTCCTGAGCATGGGCTGTGAGTTACTAAAGCAGTTAGTAAGTTCAGTGCTTCGGGAAAGGAGGTCAGGAAATAGCCGGTGGTGCTCTCAGCCCTTACAGGAGAGGGAGCCCAGGATTTGGAGGAGAAGCAGTCTGTCTGCTATTGTATTGAACAATTTATGTGCAATTCATTTGCCCACTTACAAGACTTTTCAAAAGAACATGAAATTCAGGCTGTTTGTTATTGCTGCCCTTTGTTTTTTGACAGGGCCTCACTATGTAGTTCAGGCTGATCTTGAATTATGTAGCCCACACTGGCCTGAAGTTGTGGAGACTCTCCTGCCACAGCCTCCCTCCTGAGTGCTGCGATCACATGTCATGCACCACAAACATATTGTTAAACCCATTTATCACACATGTCATGGAATACTAGGGATCCTGCCTGTTTTTTATTTATGTGGTCTGTTTCCATAGGCACCACCCACAGATCATGCTATAACGATATCTGGTAAGAAGTTTGAGAACCAAGCATGGTAGCCCATGCCTGTAATTCACGAGTTCAAGAACAGCTGTAAAAGTGAGCACAGGGGCCAGCGAGATAGATCAGTGGACTAAATACCTGCTTAAGAAAGTGCACAGGCTGGGGTTCGACCCCTAGCCAGCAGGCCACGTTGGCCCTGCCCCCAGGCTCGCTGAGCCAGCCACTGAAACCCGCCATGGTGGTGTGCGCCTGTAAGCCCAGCACTGGGGAGGCTTAAAATATGAGAATTACTATGAGTTGGAGCTGCATAGTGACACCATGTGCTAAATACATTTTTTTTTTATGAGCAGAATAGATTTATTGAGGGAAACAAAGCTCCTGTCCGAGAGAGGGACAGAATGGGGGCCTGACTGGGTAGTTCCCCCAGAAGCTGTCTCTTCCAGGGACTTTTATAGAGGAAGACCATGTGGTGAGACGGGTCAAAGGTGGGGAAGACATGGGAACTTGCTTAGGTGGACAAGAGGTGGGACAAAACCATGGTTAAACAATGAGATTACAAGCACCATTGCTCAAGTAACATTGATTAAGTTCAGGAACAAATAGGGAAGCGAGTCACGTAGCAAGGGGGCATGAATATGGGATAGGGTCTCTTCTTGTTGGGGGTTGGGCTAGTGACTCATTTAGGCTCTTTCAAAAGTGATTGATGCCAAATACATTAAAAACAAAAACAAAAGTGGGCACAAGGCTAGCCTGAACTGCATCATGGAACCCTATCTCAAAAAAATTGATAGATGTTGGAACCAAATCTATGTAGCTACAAGTTTCTCTAAAAATAGGTAACAAGACACACCCATCTTTCTAAAATCAGTCATTCAATCCAGTTCCAGCTGTATGGCAAGTCTTAGAGTT
Source organism: Ctenomys sociabilis (assembly GCA_004027165.1). Lineage (NCBI taxonomy): Eukaryota > Metazoa > Chordata > Mammalia > Rodentia > Ctenomyidae > Ctenomys > Ctenomys sociabilis. Next base: position 62,656 of record PVKA01001452.1, read on the forward strand.
TTAGAACTTTAGACCTAGGGCAAAAGGCTGCCAGTACTGGAACCCAGCTAGTATCTATATTTGTTAGAACTCCAGACACTAGGGCAAAATCAGGGTCTCTGTCAAACAAGTTAGGGGAAACCTTGTGTTTCATTCACAATAAAAAGTCAGCTTAGCACTTGCCAAACTATTTGGCTATGTGTAACAGCTGTTCACATCCCGCATTTAGGACGAATCCAGTCTCTTCACAAAAGTCCAGAAAACTCAGCCACTCATCAGAGGTAACAGAGCCAGTAGTGAGAAGTAGGAGGGGCCCCACGAAGGGTTAACGGTCTCCCTCAGAATCGCTGCGTCCCAGGCCACAAAATGGGTTTCCAAAATTATCTTTCCCTTGGAATTTATTTAAAGAATTGCTTCTGAAGTATCTAGGATCCTGGTTTAATTTAAAGAGATTTATCCCTCAGTAGATGGAAAATGTGCCAATTGATCTCGTCAATTTGGTAGTGGTCTTTATTCACATACATCAGAAATGGAACCTGAGTAGCATGCACGCTGGAGGACACCGAACTCTGGAGACTCGTGGTGTGGGGAAGGGAGGGCGCCAACAGGCAATTAAGCAAGTCATGTGTGATTAGAAATTATGATATTCATGCGAGGAAGAAAATGAGCTATGTACCGTCAGGTTGGGCTCCGATTTGCAACCATGTTTTAATTGACCTAGATTCCGTTGGAATCAATAGCAGTTGCTTTTTATGATAAGGGTGGCGCGCTTGGCTCTTAACTACTGTGGACCTCGTAACAGTCTCTCCCCTTCTTGTTTGTCCAGGCCAGCGCAGCAAAATGAGAGTGCAGTGAGCCGGCGCCGCCTCTCCCAGCCTTCTCCCACGCCCACCATGAACCACCCGGAGGGCTCCGCAGAGGTGGAGGTGGCTGACGAGGCGTCCGGAGGGGAAGTGAATGAGTCGGTGGAGGCCGACCTGGAGCGCCCCGAGGTGGAGGAGGAGCAGCAGGCCCGGCGGCCGCAGCGCTACCCGGGCCGGGCCCTGCGTGGGCGCGCCGTCGTCGAGGAGCCGCGGGCCGCGCCGCTGGGGCCGCAGCAGGAAGACGAGGAGCGCGGGGAGAGCCTGGCGCGCTCGGCCAGCACGGAGAGCGGCTTCCACAACCACAGCGACACGGCCGAGGGCGACGTGCTCGCCGCCGCCCGCGACGGCGACGATGTGGAGCGCGCGCAGGACGCGGAGGACGAGAGCGCATACGCCGTGCACTACCGGCCCGAGGCCGAGGAGTACACGGAGCAGGCGGAGGCCGAGCACGCCGAGGCCGCGCTCCGCCGCGCGCTGCCCGGCCACCTGCGCTTCCACTCGCTGGAGCACGAGGAGGCCGTGAACGCCGCCTACTCGGGCTACGTCTACACGCACCGGCCCTTCCCCCGCGGCGAGGACGAGCCCTACGCCGAGCCCTACGCCGACTACGGCGGGCTGCAGGAGCACGTGTACGAGGAGATCGGGGACGCGCCCGAGCTGGACGCGCGCGACGGCCTGCGGCTCTACCGCCAGGAGGCCCTGGGCGCGCGGCTGCACCACTACGACGAGCGCTCGGACGGCGAGTCCGACAGCCCCGAGAAGGAGGCCGAGTTCGCGCCCTACCCGCGCATGGACAGCTACGAGCAGGAGGAGGACATCGACCAGATCGTGGCCGAGGTCAAGCAGAGCATGAGCTCGCAGAGCCTGGACAAAGCGGCTGAGGACATGCCCGAGGCAGAGCAGGGCCTGGAGCGCGCCCCCACCCCGGGCGAGGGCCGCCCGGACAGCCCGGGGCTGCAGGTGCCGGGCGCGCTGCAGGCGCCGGGGGTGCAGCCGCGAGCGGCCGGCCCAGCGGGCGGCGGTGAGGGGGCACAGCGGTACAGCAAGGAGAAGAGGGATGCCATCTCGCTGGCCATCAAGGACATCAGGGAGGCCATCGAAGAGGTGAAAACCAGGACCATCCGTTCGCCTTACACCCCCGACGAGCCCAAAGAGCCCATCTGGGTCATGCGCCAGGACATTAGCCCCACCAGGGACTGTGACGACCAGAGGCCGGGGGATGGAGACGTAAGTGTGGGCGCCTCCAGGTGCAAGCCGCGCCGCGTGTGGCGTCGCGGTGGGGGCGAGAGAGGAAGTTACGGGGCCTTGTGTGTCGCTGGCAAAGGATTGCATGGGACAAAGAACCTGGGAAGGGCTCAGAACCTGTCCACCGTAAGCCTCAGCACAGTGACGCTAAGTTAGCATCCAGAGCACTCGTCAGACCCATGAGGGGTGGAGAGGCCGCTTTCGAGGCACAAGGACTCTCACCAGCTAGTTGCTAGTTCAGAAGATCTGGTGTAGGGTACAAGAATTTGCATTGTTTTTAAATTTTATTAGTACACATCCATAGCACATAATGATTACATTCAACATCATGGAAGAGTGTACCTAGCACATATTAATTTTTTAAACTTTATAATGGCAAAAATGAAATCAGGATTGAGAAAAGAGAGACTGTAGGAAAGGATTATCGCATGGGGAGGAAGGCACTATTTCACTAGGGGAAGGACAGTATTGGAGACGCTGTAGCCGTCAGATCGTTCTGTGGGAAGGAAGGAAGGAAGGAAGGAAGGAAGGAAGGAAGGAAGGAAGGAAGGAAGGAAGTTACTAAGGTTATGGAGGACAGCAGCAGAGTGGCTTAATGAAATAGAGATCTGAAAATATGGATCCTAAAATAGGCAAAATATTGGTATATGTAAGGCGGATCCGAAAATGAAGTATTAAGCAGACACCAGCCTGTCTTGAGGACGGGCTGTCTGTATCAGCAGTAAGGAGCCTGTGGCATGTGTGTTGTTTTTAAAACAAAAGATGTTGACATATGAATTGATTATTTTTTCTAAACTTAAACCTCAATGTTCAGGTTTACTTACACAGTTGGCATTTGTGAAAAATAAGTGGATTTTGGGTGGCAGTTTGGGCCCGCATCCCTGAAAGATTCACCGTACTGGACTATGTGCTGGTCAAAGATTAGACACCTTGGGGAAAGGGAGAGCTAATTGAAGTTAAGGAGCTTTTTGTACTGGCTAAGGGCAGATCTGCTAATCACTTATGAGGCAAAGAGTGAGAATTTGGAAGGCCTGGGTCTGGTCTCGTAAGGAAACAGAGCATATGAGCGTCTTAGGGCAATCTGTTAGGGCACAGGGTCTCTACAGCCTGCCCCTTCCCGGGAGGCATGAGGTGGGGGTGGGAGTTTCGTAACTCTTCCTATTTCTAGAATGGCAGGGCCCATGTAGAGGTCAGTGTCCCCCTGACTGGTTCCCAGGTGCTGCTGCTGGTGCTAGGACCCCAGCTGGAGAACCACCACTTTGGAGCTGTCCCTTAAGGATTTGGGACAGGTGTCCTGGTGTCTTTCGAGGAATTATTGACAACGCTTCAGAGTCCTGCCCTCCCAGGGCTTCTGGCGTTTGTGTCACCCGCCTTATTGCTCGTTATGGATTTCAGTAAGTTCTTAGTTTTCTTTTCTTTCGGTTCCAGGGCAGCCCACTCACCAAACTGTGCTTCGGTGTGAAGACTGCTGCTGCCCTGCTGGCATTTTATCTTCCTTTTTTGATGGTACTGGGGGAGTTGCATCCAAGTCCCTCACACTGTGCTGCATATTTTGTCCGTGTTTGAAATATCTGCAAAGTCTGATAGCTTGGCAAGAGTGGGGAAGGGGGGTCATGGCCCGTTCAGAATAAATCCAGACTAACCTTCGCCCTCCTACCTTGCTGTAAATATTCTTTCTGCCCCAATTCTTACATTTCCATTCTCTTGAGTAATTTTTAAACAGTTTCATTTAAAATTGGAGCTTGGTGTCAGAGAAGGGTCAAGAGGTTGAACTCCACCTAATTCGGCATTTTGTGGTGGTGCCAGGCTGTTTCTCACTCTGTCTTTTGGAGCGAGAAGCCATTTTTGGAAGCTCCTTGTGCATTTTACTAATACAGGAAGGGCTGTGCAGGTCAAAGCAGTGCCATTCGCCTCCTGAGTGAATCTGTAACACCTTTTCAGGAGCAGGTGGACACAAGTCCACAAGACACGCGCAGGGCCCCAGAAAGGAGGCAGCACTGGGTCAGTTGGTCCAGGTATTCCCTGGCATCTGTAGAAACAGGTACGCTCATGTGGAGTGTTTCCCTTCAGTTCCTGACAGCTGAGAGAGATTGTAGCTTTCATTTTGCAGATGAGGTGGAAATAGAGCAGACCTTTCAAAAGGAGGGAGCTGGCAAGAGGCTGGGTGATCCATCCTTTTAGAAACTTGGAAAGCCATCTGAGAGGTTGCAGACGTATTCAGTCCAGGAGCTGGCCTCTGCTGATGGCCTCCTCCATTGAAGCCAGCCCTGTGAAAAGACCTGCTAAGCTATGAGACCCTTGGAGCATCACTCTGAGCCGTGAGCACAGCCCAGGGTTGGGTCTTGCCTGTCTTTTATTAATTTGAACTAGGACAGCATAGTCCTCTTGTGTGACATTGCATTCCAAACGTGGAGCTAATTATAGCTGCTTTAGGAACCTATACAAATTTGTCTTGATGCTAAGAAATTGGCTAGTAGGGCTTATAGTTCATACAAACCCAAAACCTGTACTTCAAAGTATTCCCCAGCCACTTTTAAGCTGCTCGAATCTGTGCTATATATTTCATCTGCTGTGCTATATTTATATGCCAGACCTTTATTTGGTACCACTTTGGTGATGCTATTCTACGTTAGCATCAAGTGCTCATTCCATGAATGGTATTGTAGAAAATACAGTCACTGCGAAGAGCAGTGCGATGGGAAGATGGTGAGCTTCTTAAAAATGCATAGCTGTCCTCATTTCCTAACCCTGAGTGCCCACGGTGGGGCCCTGGATTTTATGTTTTGTTTTGTAAATTCTCCTTGAAATTTTTTTGAAAAATACTTGATTGGGAAAAAAGTAGCAATGAGACAGTTTCAAAACAGGTTAGTAGGACAGTTACAATAATTAATACATTGCATATTGTCTTTATAGTAGTTATTCATAGTACAGGATGCAGACATGGTATCTTGTCTAAACACTATTAGTACAAATCTCATTGAACTAAGAGAAAGTAATTGCATATCTATGCTAACTATTTTGTATATATATATATTTTATTACAAAATGGACTTTCATTTATATCCCCATTTTTTGTTTAGTTTTGTCAGAGATGGGTGTTCCATTGCCATTCATATATTGTAGGTGCATGAATTCAGCAAAATATTCCAATATAGTCTAGTAGTCCATAATAGTAGTGGGTTATCTGTAGGACTAGCAAAGTCAGAAGTTGTTGACTTGAGCCTTTTACAGCTCAGCATATTAACATGGCTTTACTTGTTATACCTCGTTTTTATACTTTTCTGCTGGATGGTTCACTGACAAAATATCTACAAATTGCTGTACAGAGTCTCAGGGTAAATCCTGAGGGTACCTGACTGACCTTGTCTGATACAAAAGTTACATTTTTTTGTGATATAGGTCTTGCTTTATCTTGGTCTTAATCATCTCCCTGAAATTCTTAAGCACATAAAAGGTTAATAACCAGGGTGTTGCCCGAGCTGCTTTCTCATGTGAGATAGGTGGGCTTAAACAATCCATACTAGCAATCATGCACTGCTAACAAAAGGAGCCGCCTGTGATTCCGTGATTCCGGTCAGCAGGCCTGGAGAAGTGGCCCTGAATTCTTATGCTAAGGAGGTGTGTTCTCAAAACGTCAATATGAGAAACTACAGCGGAGGAGGGGAAAACCAACACTGTGAAACCGCTCACCAGAGATAAAGGGGACGAGTTGAGCCTCTTTTACGTCTTCTAGACCTCAGCACTTTGTACACAGCACAAAGCAGTGTTTGCTGGTGCATTGTATAGAACAGGATAGGATTGCTCATCTTCAAGAATTTACGGAACTCACACATGCTCAGTGCTGAATAAAAAAAAATTTTTTTAAACGGTGCTTCTGGGTTATAGGTGTGAGGGCTGTCTTCTAGCTCCTAGGCATCTTGATAATGAGCAGCCTGTTCTGAAGAGTTCCATCCCTACTGATGTCTCTTGACATCAGAGCCTTCATGGTGGGGGAGAGTCAGAGATGGCGGACAGCAGGCGCGGGGGTCGGGGGCTGCTTTGAGGGCTACATCGTGCAGCCTGAAGTAGTACTCATGCCTACTCCCTCCCTCACCGACATTAAGAGATAGAAAATAATAAAAAGCCTAGAAAAATAGGAAAGGGTAGATTATACTGCAGTGTTTAAAATTTTGTGATTGGTTGTGCTAGACAGAGAGCTTTCCCAGTGTTGTGGGCTCTCACAGCCTTTCGACCATAAAGAAGACTGTGCTTCCTCGTCCCCTGGGAGCTTCTAGGGGGCACGACCAGTGAAATGTGAGCCCTGACGTGTGCTGTTTCTGTGTAGGAACAGGTCACATCCTGCTCTCTTCCTAGTGGCTGTCCACTCACCAACTTGTGTTGGATGGGGCATCGCAGTACAGTGGGGGCGTCTCCGCCAGCACAGCGCAGGTCCGTGCGAGCTCAGCAAGCTGACACATGCAGGGCGGGGCAATGTGCTACATGGCAGGGCCTGGTCAGTCAGGACTGACGCCCTGGTGGGGCCTCTGTGTCCTCTGTTCTCCCAAGTGCTTGTGAGAATTTGTACTATAGACTCCCCAGGAAGTTTCAGGAATATGAGGCACCAGCTAGGTCAAGTGGCAAGGTCGCAGGCCTTGGAGGGCTGCAGCTAGTAGGTCTTTAGAAGGAATGGAATGATATCATTTCCTGATAGAGTTAGGACTTTTAGATGGTTTTAGCGGAATTTGGCATACATTATTGATCACTACATAGAAACCTAAACAGATCAAAACACAGTTGAGTTATTTACCCTGCTACAAACAAGGGAGAAAGGCATTAATAGTTTGCATGTGGCACAGCAGCGAAGAGCACAGGTGTAATCTTCAGAATGCAAACGAAGCAGTGATGAACCAAAATGTATAACATTGAGATCACAAAGAAACAGGTGGCATAAAAGAGGTAGACCTTAATGATTTATACTAGAAGCCAAGAAATGTCTAAAATTGGAAAGTGCAAGCAGTCCTGTGCTATTTATGATTGTAGAAGAAAGTGATAGAAGAGTTGGCAGTGGGGAGAGGAAGACAAAAGGCCTTTCAAATTCATCATAAGCTATAAAATAGTATGAATTTTAAAACTATTTTGTAGTTCTTTGCCTTAAATTGAAGAGATGGAATCATCCCAGAGCTCACGCACTGCACAGTGATCATGGTGTTTCACTCTTTTCTTGACTAAAACACAGGAAGGATGCGCGCCTGTGTACGTGACGGGGCTCTACTTACAGGAAACCTTTGAACAGGTATTAAGTGTTATGGTAAGAGAAGTGCATTGAGCTTTTCATTTTAATTTGAGGCGGTGCTGGTAGCAGGCCTGTGCCACATCCCACATGTGAGAGCAAAGGAATAAAAAGTAGCTCCAGGCAGGAGCTGTCTTCCTTAAGGTGAGAAGTACTAATGAGTGGCTTTGCACACAAGGCCCTCAGAAGCCACGCGCTTGCTGGTGTGTGGTGGTTTGGGAAACACAGGACGTTCACAGGAAGGTGGCAGCAAGCACACTGGCAGCAAGAAAGGGCTGCCGCCTAGGTCAGATGCAGATGCATTGATTTTTCCACAGGCTTGAATAATTATATGGGGTAATGACCTTTAAAAGTGAAATGGCTTTGAGAAACTCCTTTTACCGGTTGCATTAAGTGGCTGATTCTGTGATGTAGGAGCCGCAGTAAAGCAGCGTGTTCCTGCCAGTGGGGGTAGTGCTGTCCACAGTAGAAAGTAGCTGTCAATAGCAAGAACATAAAGGAGCCATTTTTCTACAAACTATCAGGACCTGAGGTGACCCGAGTAATTCTTTTTTAATGTGATGGTCTGACACACACATCTTCCAAATGAAGAGGCTTGACCTTCAAGTCCCATTTGAAGAGCAAATGCTTCATTGCAATCATGAAGAGAACAAAGGGAGATAGGGGCATGTTTGCTTTGGCTCTCCTCTCTGGATTTGAAGTATTATCTCCAATTATCTTAACTCGGCTCTGGAGTCTCACCTGTCAGTTCAGCGCCAGGCAAGCCCTGTGGCCTGACAGCTGCTGGCATCGGACCATTACCGCACCAGAATCCCTAGAGCAAAACCTGTCCAGGGATCTGCACACCAGACGGCAAACTCGCCAATTACTTTGTGCTCCAGGGAATGAAAAAAAGAAGGACTGGATTGATTTTTTTAAAAAACTCATGCACTTTCCTAGTTTTCTCTGTGTCTGATCCTACTCCCAAGAGGAATCTTTCCCAACTTTTGTGTGTTATCTGCCTGGAATCAGTATGTGACACTGTACCAAGAAATAATAGGGGAGCCTGGGCGTGGTGATGTATGCATGTAATCCCAGCACTGGGGAGACTGAGATAGGAGGATCACTATGTCTGAGCTGCATAGTGAGACCCTGTAGCAACAGAATGAATGAATGAATGAGCAATAGGATAAGCAATAAGGGAGGAGATAGTTTAATTGGAGAATTTTATTACTTTTCAGTAAGATGTTTGGTACATAGGGCCCCAGTTTGGGTGTTTAACCTGCTTAATTCATAAGTAAGAGCTCAAGACATTACATGGGAGTCATTAAAGAAAAATGGTGTCCTCTTTCCAAATGTGCCCCCTGAATATTTCCTATTCTCAGGGCCCTGGGGTTTTGTCAGCAGGAAGGGCAGGTTCTGGGAGAGGAATTGCTGTATCAAAGGTCACTATGTTCCCAGTGTAACCAAGGTAGATTTTGTGGCCCAAGTAGTCTTGTGGAATTAGGAAATGTGATCTGTCTCTAATGGTCTTAAAAATGTTCACATTATAAATATAATTGGCAACATGTTCTTAATGCAGCAATGTATTTTCTCAGCTCACTTTTTAATATTTTTGCTGACCACTTTCTTGGGACAAGGCATACAAGAGAATGTTCTTGGGGTAGGCCAAGAGGGCGTCACTCTCCCAAGTTTGCAGTTGTTCTTGTCCTGGTTTCCATACTTGGACACCAGGCCCTCACTTCCTGCTTACATCGTTTCTGGTCTCTTCTATGCTCAGACCACCGTGAGCTGCACTGGGCCCCTGACCTCTTCTCCATCTCAGTTTCCTCATCTGTAAGATGAGCTATCAGATTTCTTCTTCCTGGGGTCTGTATAAGGTAAGATGGTTATGGAAGCATTGGGTCCTTATGGAAACACGAAATAAGAATGGCAAGTGTGGCTTGTAGGCTGCCTGCAAAGCCACAGATCATTGGCGCCTCTGGGTTATTCATTGGCAAATGGAAGTAGGGGGAGCGGGCCTCCATGTCCTTCTTAGGACTGGGGTTTCTCCTCTGTTGTCCCCAGCACTTGGAGCATCACTGCGCTGCCCATCTGGATCAGACACCTTCATGACACTGGTTCCCAGCTTCCACCAGTAGCAGCACTGTAGCATCAGCAATTTTGTTCATGACTTCTCTGGTTAAGTCAAAATTAACCCACTAGTTAGGGATAAAGGCAAGATGCAAGCACCCCATTCAGAGAGCATTTACCTTGTATTGGCGTCCAACTTGCCAGCCCAGAGATCAAAGGAGAAAGGCTTTGGAGACAAATAATCATTTCAGCAGCAACACTTCTTAGTCATATACCAGACACCTTCTTGCTAAAAGGGAGGGATCATCAGGACCTTGCGGAGTATAGGTGCGATGGTCACACTTCCCTGATCGTATATTCTTTGTGCCCATATTTTTTGTTTGATTTTAATTTTGAGCAAGATGTAAGAAGGTACGAGGAGCACCACACCCTGGGTTCATCTTGAGTCTCAAATTCCTCTGCCCCAAATTCAGCATACAACCAATATGTCTTCTTTAAAAACTGTTGCTAGGAGACCATTGACCAAAGTCAAGTGCATGTGCTAATTCATTAAGACTTATTAGCAGGGTCTCATCCTATTTGCTGTGCAGTGGTGGTGTCAAGCCTACAAGGCCAAGTGAAAGGAATGCGCTTGTAGCTGAAGGGCTCTGTGTTGTTTTTTTTCTTCTTCATTTTTATTAACAAATTGTGATGCACACATCTTGGTCCATAGTGTGTCCCATTCCCCCTCGGGAGATTTGCTTCCTGTGGCCACATACTCTGTCTCCCTGCTTCCTATCATCTTTCATTTTGCTCTTCAAATTATTTGCACTTTGAGTTTCTCAGATAAGAGAAACCAGAGGATATTTAACTTTAGGTGTCTGATCTATTTCATTTAGCATTATGGGCTCAAGGTGCGTTCATTTTTCTATGAAAGACTCAAATTTATTCTTTATGGCTGAATAGTACTCAGTGGTGTGTATATACCACATTTGTGTATTTGTTTATCTGTTTTTGTTTGTTTATCTGTTTATAAGCTAATGAGCTGCTTCCAAGATACAGCTATTATGAGTTGTGCTCCTATAAAGATGGGAACACATGTATCATTGTACTACGACACCCTTAACTCTTTTGAGAAGACACCTAGAAGAGGAATAGCTGGGTCAAATGGAGTCTCTATTCTGAGGAATCTCCATGCTGATTTCCATAGTAATTTCCCTAATTTACATTCCCATTAACAGTGTGCAAGGGTTCCTTTAACTCCACAACCTCACCGGCATTTGTTGGTTTTTGAGTTCTTGATGATAGGGATTCTTTATGGAATGAGATGGAGTCCCATTGTTGTTTGATTTGAATTTCTGTAATATCTAAATATGATGAGCATGTTTTCATGTGCCCTTGGGCCAATTGTGCTTCTTTTGAGAAGTGTCCATTTGAATTGTCCACATTGTTATTGAGTCTTTTATTCTGAGGGATCTGATTTTTTTTTAGTTTTTTATATATTCTAGATAATAGTCCTCCATCTGAGAAGTAGCCAGCCATTTTTCTGTCATTAGATTGTCTCTTTACTTTGTTGGTTGTTCCCTTTGCTGTGTAAAAGGTTTTTAATTCAATTTGGTCACATTTGTTCATACTTGGTATTATTCTTGTACAGTTGGTGTTCTGTTCAGAAAGTCTGTGTATACCTCTATCTTCAAGAGTTTTATCTATTTTGTCATCTCAGCAGACTCAGGAGACTGCAGCAGTTTTGTTTTTTTTTAATTTTATGTATTTGGTACAGGGCCTCACTACATAGCTTGGACTCATAGTGATCTTCCTGTTTCAGTCCCCCAGTGCTGGGATTACAAGGGTGTGCTACCATGCCCAGTCTTGGTGGCTGGTTTGACCCACATGGGGTGGGACTGGCATAGCATGTGGTACCAGGGTTTGAACTCTGGTCCTTGTGCTTGCCAAGGCAGGCACTTAGACCACTGAGCTATCTCCATGGCCCAGCTTTTGTTTTTATATGGAGGTCTTTGATGTATTTTGACTTTATTACAGGATGAAAGATATGGATCTAGATTCACTCTTCTCCAGGTGGATATTCATCTCTTACAGCAGCATTTGTTACAGAGCCTATGTTTTCTCCAGCATATAAGTTGGCCCTTAAGATCAGATGGCTGAAGGTTCTTGGAATGGTATCTTCATCCCCAGTTCTGTTCTACTGATCAGCGTGTCTCTTTTCTGCCAGTGTCATGCTGTTTTCCTTACTGTAGCTTTGTATTAGGAGTTGGAATCTGGGATTGTTTTGTGTTTTGTTTTGAGATAGAGTCTTGCAGTGTAGCTCAGGCTAGCCTTGTACTCACTAGAAGGCCTCCTGATTCAGCCTCCCATGTGCTGACTTGAAATATACACCACCACATCCAGCTCAAAATCTGGGATTATTGTGCCTCCTGTTGCCTGGATTTTCCTCTTGTTGCTCTGATCTCCTCTGGTTGCATATAAATTTTAGGATAATTTTTTTCTAGTTCTGTAAAGAATGGTATTTTTATTGGGATTACATTAAATCTCTATTTCATGTTTGGTAATATGGCCATTTAGACTATATTGGGTCTTCCTGTTCACAAACAGAAGATATCTTTCCATTTTCTGATACCATCTTTAGTTGCTTTATTCAGAGTTTCAGTTCTGTCTCCTCTCATTGCTGGGACAAATATCCGACACCCAAAATGAAGGAAGGAAAAGTTTATTTAACTCACAGTTGGTAGAGCTTTCAGTCCATACCCAGCTGGCTCTAAGGCAGAGTGACACATGGCAGAGAGCAACCATTGACAGCAGCAGCAAAGAACAGAGAGCAAAGGGTATGGCAGCAGCTCAGGCAGCTAGCTAGCCTCTCTCCCCCCTCACGTTGTAATGCAGAGTGGGCACTTACACTCATAATCCCAGCACTGGATCATGAATCGATCACAAACTCCAGAAGCCTCCCCATGACTGCATGAGGCTTTGGGAGAACAACTAGATGCAAATCATACCAGAGAACAGTATTTTTTATTACAGAGGCCTTTTACCTCCTTGGTGAACTTGGTCCCTAGATATTTTATTTTTTGAAGTACTTGTCAATGAGATGGTTTTCCTCATCTCTTTCTTGGTGGGTTCATTGTGGTTTATAGCAGTGGTGGCAAGCCTGTGTACAGCCTACACGTAGTGCTGTAGCTACCCAGATCTGGGTAGCATGGGATGGCATTGACAAGGGATCTGAAATCAGGTAGATAGAATTTAGGATAAGTAAGTTCTCTGTGGGAGCCTGACTCTTACCACGAAATTCTGTCTGCAATGGGCTATGCTCTTGGGCAGGGCAGGATGGGCTTCCAAAGCTGGCTCCATTCTGTGTGAGTCTGTGGCCTGCAGAGGACTGGACCTCAAGCCCCCTTATCTCAGATTGTTCTCCTGACCTGCTGTGGAAGAGTATATATCCCCGTGTCAGCTCCAAAACCAACTTGGTTCTCTTATGTGGTTGAGACTTACACACTTGGGGCATAGACAAAGCCCTAAGTAGGCCAGCATCTCAGAAGCTTGCTGGAAGCCAGCAGATCTGGGGACAGCACAGCAGCAATGAGACCCTGTATATTCTGCCACATGAGCTTCAGAGAGGGATGGGAAGCCGTCCCTTGGACAAGTAGATGAAATCAAAAGAAGTGTGTTCTTGTCCGTTTACAAAGCAGATGCAAAGCACCATAAAATCATTGAGTTCAGCTCAGCCACTTTGGGTTTAGTTGAACACTTGCTCCATGTGGTCTTTTGTTTGTGAATAAGAAATAGGACCTGATCGCAAATGTACAGTGGTCCTCATTTTTCTAGTAAACTAGAGAGAGTTGTAACTATTGTTCCTGTCCATGACTTAAAAGTTCATTTCATATTTGATCTTCCACTCATTGAACAGGTAGGCGTTTGGTTTCCCTTATGCATGGGGCCTTGTACAAGACCCCAGGGACAGCAGCAGTGACAGGCCTGGGCAGGGTGTTCAGTTTACTCCATGGTCATCCTTTGTCGAGTCCCTAACCAGACCTCTCAGCCTTCTCTGCTCCCAAGAATCTCACCTGAATCTTAGCTTGGCATCTGAGTTCTGTACTCTGCATGACCTCTGGTCTTGCTGTGTGACCCCCACAGCGTACAACAACCCTAATTTCTGCTCACTGATTCTGTTTATCTTAAGGACCCTTAGGGCTGTGGCCAAGGTGGCAGGTGGCCTATTGCTGTCTGCTGCCATGCTCACATTCCTGTTCGCTGGATTGAACTCCTCACTGGCGTTGGACCGACCACCTCCCCACTGATGACTGGCCAGAGGCTCCCAGTCCTTGGCCACATCTCCAGCTCCTTCAGGGAGCTTGCTTAATAAAGTACTCAAATCCAGAAAGCTGTAGCATCTCCTGGTGACAGGATGGAAGTCACAGTCCCTCGTAGCCCAGTCCCACAGGGGCACCCCATCATCACTGTTGCTGTTTTTGAATGGCTTTGGGTAGTGACGGTCCTGTGCTTTCTCGCTAGGGAGGGAATACACAAGAGCCCAAAAAGCCAGAGATCTCTGGCGGGGCATCTGAGAATCTGCCTCCCACATTTGATATATGTCATTATCTTGTTCCAGCAAAGAGCAGCTGGGCTCACAACCTAAGAGCAGAGCAGCTGCTGGCTTTGTCCTCCACCACGGACCGTGCCAGCTATTTCCAGTCCCTGTGCTATATTTGTTCTCTAGTTTTGCACAGAATAGACCAATCTGCAGACCCTGAAGTGACCAAAAGGGGACCGCGCTGAGCGGTGTCAAGGGAAGGCACATGAAAGCCAGCACAGAGATAGGGCAGGCGGCTGCAGCCGACGAGGCTGGGGCTAAGGAGCACCATGGAAATGAAAAGGGGCGGTATTTTCTTGAAGGAACGAATGTGTCCGCAGTAGATTGTAAGTAGGAGGATTTCGCGTTTACTCTCAAGGGGCTGTTAGTGTCCGGAGAAGTTGCTGTAGCAATTCGTACATGATAGCAGAGTTTTCCAACCAGTGTGCTGAGGACCCACCAGGGTTTGGGATGACCTGGGCCACCGGACCTGTTGCAGCCTCGTCTGGCGCTGTAGTCCTTGCAGCACGTTGTGTGAACATTATTATTTCCCTGTGTGCTGAGGTGGTAAAAAGGGAACGAGACTCAGAGCTGAGGAGTGTCAGTGCTGAAGAAACTGAAGAGAACAGGCCTTGAGGCCCTGGTCATTCCCATGGGCGTGGCGTGTGGATTCTGTGCTGTGCGCTCCCACTCAGCAGCTTTCCTGCTGAACTTTTCCATCACAGATGTGATCCATTATTGATGAAGCCTGGAGAGGGGAGTGGTGAATAATTAAGCAGGTTTCAGGTGCACAATGAACATTAAAGTGGAGCTATAATGAAAACAAACGAGCCAGGGAGAGAATTCCGAGTTCTGTTGTGCCCGTCGGATGCTGTGGGCAGATGCTTTCTATAACTTTCCAGAAGGCTTGGGAGGTGTTTTGGTTTTTGCTTTAGATCTCCAGGGTTGTGTGAGCTGGTTGTTCTCCAGCTAATAACTGGAAATGTACAAGCCTTCAGCAGCAGCAGTAAAGACGAGTGGCTTCAGCCACCCTGTCCTGGGTAGCTCATGAATCTAAGCCAACCCATTCTTCAGCAGTGAGCGTGGGACAGCACGTCACCATGAGCAAGGGAGAGTTGTATAGTGGAGATGCTTGTAAATCACCACCCACAGGTTTTTCTCCTTTAAACAATTAATGGGAAGAGAAAATGTGTTTTAGGAGCAGCCCTCATCAACTGGCGAGGACTACCTCCTTCTGGGCCTGCTGTTTCGAAAAGGACTTTCTCAAATGGTACTTGACAGCTTCAGGACTTGCACTAGATTCACCTGGGCTAGAGTAGGAACTGCTCTGTCCATTTACAAAGCAGATGCAAAGCACCATAAAATCATTGAGCTCAGCTCAGCCACTTTGGGTTTAGTTGAACACTTGCTCCTTATTCATGGGGCGTTGTCATTCATGGCTCATGAATGACTGCTAGGGAGAGGGGCAAGGCACACAAGAACAGTGGGTACAGAGGGGAGAATGCCACAGATGCCCCCTCTGCCCCATTTTCCACATTGGCCTGCTGAATTTGTCCACAGCTCCAGAAACTGCCAGCAAGCACAGATAGATTTTCAGCTGTGAATTGGTGCAGATGCTTTGTGTCTCTTTTCCAGATCCGTAGCCCTATCACAGCACCAAACTAAGTAAGGACTAAGAGCTACTAGCGTGTCTGCTGGTGGCCTAGGGGAGGGTAGGGGTCTCTGTGCATCCATTCTGGCCCCGAGTGATGTGTGATGGCTTTGGGAGGCCTCTCTGCAGCTTCTAGTTTTCTGCTTTCAGGATCCCCTGACTGCCCAGTTTCCTGAGCCCCAGCTCTAGGTGGCTTTGTACAGACCCCCCCCATCTCCTGTGCCCCAGGAGACACAGTCTGGTGCTAGAGCTCAGCTGGGGTCTATCTGTTGGTTTGGCTCAAGCTATGGTGGCTATGGGGGCAGCTCTGAGCTTGCATTGCTGGTCTGCCGAGGCCCTCTTACTTGTGTTGCAGAGCAAAGCTTTCAGGGGTGCTCATGAATGTCAAGATAAGTGAGGGTCCATTTCAGCACCCTGTGTTTCCAGAGGCCTCATTGCTGTCTGGCTGGTGTTCTCTGAGCTCACCCCGCATTTTCAGTTGCGTTCTGACCCAGGGCCTGGGAGAACCTTTCCCAGCTCCCGCCCTTTCCTTCCACCTGAAGGAGATGCTTCTTCACAGCTTCTATAAACACAGCAGGGCCTGGGTGTCTGAAAGTCGCTGGTAACACCTCAGAGCTCTGTTCATTTTCCCCCAGAAATAGTAGGTGCCACTGCTGGCAGGGGTAAGCCAGCCTCTTCTCAGGAACATCAGCTGATGGCACTTCAGTGGTGATGCAGGCTCTAATGGGTTAATGTAGAGCCTTGGACACCCGAAGGTGTGTCCTGTTACCAACTGTGGTAACAGGACTTGGGTACCTGACACGACTGGAAACAGTCCAGCAAAGGAGCCCTGGGGTCAGGGCGTCACGGCAGCTTGCGAGTGGATGCCGTAGAGCTGGCCCGACTGCCCGAACAGCACCCAGAAAGATGGAGAACTTTTGGATGTACCAACTTGAATGTCATGAAGGAGAGGTAGAGGTAGGTAGGTGTGTCCTCAGACTCTGCAAGAATGGTCGCTGCTGTGCTTTTGATCATCTGCTGCTTGTCCCTCCAGGTGTGAGCTGTGCTTTGTGTGCCCCTGGCAGGAGGAATAAGTGAGCAGAGCAGGCATAGGTGGGGAGTGTGGGCAGCACCTGGGCGGGAAAAATGTAACCAGGCTTGCCAGGGGTCCTGGGAAGGGAAGAGGCCCTTTGGTCACTTCGCAAGGTGCTTACAAGGTGGCCTGTTGTTGTCTGTCCCTCAGCATCACATTTGATTCTCTGCATTGCAATGAATGAGTTTCCCTGGACCCTAGAGCCTCCCAGTCTTCCTTCTCTATTGTGCGCCTTCTGTGTGCTGGTGAAAATAATGGCGATGAGGGGAGAGTGTCACACGCCCTTGTGCCGCCCCTGGTGGCAGGCGAGTGCTCTGAAAATGGCAGCAGTCGCCATTCTTCCCAGGCCTGAGTGATTGCAGCCCACCGCGTGCTCGCAGCTGTGCCTCTCAGGAGGGGCCAAGGCACCTCTGGCTTCTTTTCTCACTGAGCTGTGGACTGGTGGCCTGGGAATGAACATGTGGGAAGGCTATTGAGGGATGAATGGATCTAATGGGGAAATGGGGGAAAAGCTCCCTCGCTTGTCCAGATTGTAATGGATTTCAAGTGCAGTGACGCTGTTTGATGCAGGGAGGTCATCTGTGTGTGGACCAGCCTTGCCAGGAGATTAGCTGGTGCTCCCTTACCCTGGTGACTGGTTTATAGTTAGCTGGTTGGATGCTTTCTTTTCCCTCTGAGAAGAGAGTTTCAAAAGCTAGGACACAGGGCTGGGGAGATGGCTCAGTGGAATAAGCACTTCCCTGGCAAGTGCAAGGGCCTGAGTTCAATCCCCAGTTCCGCAAGAAAAGAAAAAAAAAAAAAAGAAAGAGCACTATGAGCCGGGCGTGGTGGCGCATGCCTATAATCCCAGCACTCGGGAGGCTGAGGCAGGAGGATTGCTGTGAGTTCGAGACCAGCCTGAGCTACAAAGTGAGCTTAAGGCCAGTCTGAACTGCATAGTGAGACCCTGTCTCAAAAAGACAAAAAAAAAAAAAAAAGGCTAGGACACTTGTGATGGAAGTAAAACAAATTGTTTGTGTGGCCCGGCATGAGCATGCTCTCTGAGCAGACTGCTGTGGGGCAGAGGCTCCATCCAGCTTTCACGGGCGTGTGATGTGCGTGGGCCTTGCCTGTGGGCAAGAACAGCAGTGGGTAGGGTGGTTTAACTGACAGTTATCTCAAAGTGTTCCATTGGTATTAATTGAATCCATTATATACGTATATATAAAACACTTCATTAAGCCCAGGCTATTATCATTTTAATGACATAATTATGCCTGTACAGTGCCTATACTAACTTCATGATTGTGCCACATTAAGGAAGTACAAATGTGCATTGATAACAGATTGGATTGAGAGTGAATAATTATGGATTTCTTAACCAGGTTTGATATTTGATATTTCAGAAGCACAAACATATCTGGAGATAAGAAAAGAATTAATCATATATTTTAAAAATAACCCTAACATGGAGTAAGATGAAAGGAATGTAGATCTGTGAGGCAAAGCATGCACACAGATTTAAGAAAAGTAGCAAAGCCAGATGAGCCCGCAAGCCTGAGTGAGAAAGCTACTCGAGGATGCTGAGACTCCGGGTCACCCTCCGCCCCCCGTCCCAGAATGAGCAATAGTAGAACAACCAGGACCTGTGCTCAAGATCCCTCATGGAAAAGCAGCAGAGCCAGAAGGTTCAGGCTGGAAAGGAACCAGGTGATCCAGTGTTCAGTGCCAGCGTGTATGAACTGCCACCTTGACGGTGCAGGTTCCCGCCTCACCCCCGGGCCCTCATGCGAGCCCAGGCATGTGGGGGTGCAGTGTGTGCATCAGAGAGGAGACGGTGCGTGATGAGAGATGAGAGCCCATGGTTGCGTGTGGGCACCAGTAACAGCACAGCAGCGAATCGCAGCACCCGTGCCCTCAGGGCCTGGTCTGTTATGTGATCCTGCGTCTCATTTCCTTTTTCCTCTGACACAAGATAGGTGTTGTGCCTCTTTCCCTTCATCCCCGTATTCAAGTCCTGTTACATATTTTATGAGGTGTTCTGTATTGAACATTTGGAGAGGAAACATGTAAATTAATCATGAGCCATGCCTTCCTGGAGCATTTTACACTATTGTAAGTGCAATTACTATCTTATAGTATTATATTTTTATGAAATGCAAAGGAAGAGGCAGTGCACGCTGAGAACGATGCAGATAAAATGCATGCAGGTAATACTTCCAGGAGGCAGAGTTCCTCTTAAGAGAACTGGGAATACTGTATGAAAAGGTAATGAGCTTCTGGGAGCTTGTGGACATGTAGAATGCAGAAAAGAGCAAAAGCAACACAGGGTAGAGAGCGCAGGTTATGTGCTGGGTGGAGGAAGCAGCACAGCATGTCTCAATGATAAAGGGCAGAAGCCATGTTTTGAATCACAGTAAAATAGTACTTAGCAAGAGGTCCCTGGTGAAGAAGGTTCATGAACTCTTCGTACATACTACAGTTTAACGTGGTATTGTTGACTGCTTGGAATGGAGGAGGAAAAGGGGGAGGAACCCAACATCTTATTCTTAGGTTCTATAAGTTGTTCACTAAAATGGATGAATAGCTCAGTCCCAGGTACTTGGAAAAAATGTAAAATCTTTGAATATTCTCCTACCCTTTTTATAGTCGATTTTTGTCACTGAGCTTCCTCGGAGGAAAGAGCACTCATGGACTCATCAGGTTGACAAGAGCTTGCTGAGGTCCGACCCCAGGTGTCCTAGTTAGTAGGGTATGGGACCATCAGGGAACAAGAGTAGATGATTATCTTCACTTTCAACTTGCATCCTGATACAGCTCCTTGCATGGGAGTCGGTGGACACGGCAGAAGTTGCTGTGCAGACCCCAGCCTTAGCCAGCAACGCGCTGTTCTTGGACTTGTGAACTCATGCAGAATCTTTGCAGTATGATTTTTATAGAGCCCGCTGTTTGCATTTTAATTAATGAAGGAAATCAGATGAGATGAAGAAAACATCCCCTTGGATACGTGCTGGCCTTCTGCGCTCTCTCCCAGAGGGTGAAATATAATTTCCATAATGTTGGAAGTAGAAAAGACTGCTCATATTTTTGAGCTTTCATGCATGGGCTGCCACTACAGTGTGCTGTTGCCAGTCAGTCCTCATGGCAGCTTGAGAAGTAGGTAGTACCTGTTTCTCCATGTCTCAGAAAGGATGAGAGAGGATGGGCTACATTCCCTGGGTCAGAACTGAGAATGGGAGGGCCACGTTGCATGTGCAGATGTAGGGCTGCAGAGCATTCACCCACTTCTTTGTTCCGAAACACAAAAGGACAGCCAAGCTGTAATTGTGTCCACGTGATGCCTAGGGGATTTGTAGAGCACACTTGGGGTACTGTCTATGGTCCTTGCGCCCCTTCTCCTTGTTCCCATCTACCATCTCCTGCCCACCATGAACTGAGCCTCCGCTATACCCTCTGCCATGATCTTTCTATGTTGGAGCCAGCTGGCCTTGGACTGCACCTCCTGAAAACATGAGCAAGTTGAGCTGCTTCTTGAAGCCATGAGCGTTAGGTGTTTCATCTCAGCGATGGGGAGCCTGAGTAATACATATAAACAGATCTGTTCAAATCAATTCACTTAAAACAAGAACCATAAATTCAAGTAATTCTGTGGGGAAAAGGATCTAACTAGAACTTCACCTTCATAGGCAATGAAATGATAAAACTAGCTCAGTTTATCTTTGGACAAACAACAGCCAGATGAAAATTCTAACTGTATATAGATCTTTGAAACAGAGTAATACTAGCATTTATTGGGGGATTGTAATTTTTTTTTAAACCCAGTGGGAAAAACTCCCCCAAAAGAGCCTTCCTCAGTGTATGGGTGACCTTTGCAGCCTGCTTATAGAGGGTCATTTCAATTGTGAAGAGGAACTTCTGAGCTGAAATATTAAGAGGCACCTCAGATTTTCAAGGTCCTCTGATTTGTTACTCCACTTAGTCTGTTTCAAAGAGCTTCTGTTGCCATCGCTGTCCTTCCTAGTGTTTCATGGTCCTAGTCCATCTTCTGCTGCTATAACAGAGTAATTGGTGAAGAACAGAAAATTATTGGCCCCAGAGTTCTGGAGGCTGGGCGGTCCAGGAGCGCGGCACTGTCATCTGCCTGGGGCCTTCATGCTGCTGCAGAGTGTGTGAGGCACAGAGCATGTGTAAGACGGGGGAGGGGCTCAGGCTCCCCTGCAACAGCCTTGACCCCCTCCTGGGGCCAGCGCCCTCCAACATCATCACCTTGTAAACATCCCACCTCTCCACCTCCTCACGTGGAGAACTTCCCAGCACATGAATTTGGGGAAACACATTATGTTCAAGCCAGGGCATTTTTTTTTTTTACTTCATTATTAAAAAGACATAGGGTAGAATTTGAGCAGTAATCATATTCTTAATTTTATGAAGATCCCAAAAGGAATGCTGTCCGCAGGCTGAACACAGCTGATTCTCCAAATAGACGATCCACAGGATGATGACATTTGATGACAATACAGTGTGAATAGGCTCATCAACATTTTATTTTCCTATACTATCTTACATGTTTGTGTATATTTTTATGAAGACATAATGTCTGTGCTTCCTTATGGGCTATGTTTTGCCATGTTCCAGTAACTACGTGTAGGCAGCGTAACTATCAGGGTCACTAGCATTTCCATCTTTTCAGCCATTGCTCATTTTTGTGTTGGGAATTTCATGCTTTTCTCCAGTCATTTTGAAATATACCAGAGAATCTTTTAACCAGTTGTTACCCAACTGTGCTGAAACAGAACCAGGAGTGAGCCCCCCATAGGTTGTTTTTTGATGTTCCTTATTAAACTTTCTATTCTCCCTCCTCAGTGCCTTTCCCAAATTGCTTTTCTCCTGCAAGATTGACTTAACTGAGTGAGAATACAGTGTTTTAGTTTCTGCATCTGGCAGGTTCATCTGAACATAAGGACCTCTAGTCCATCTATTTGCAGCAAACAACAGAAATTAATTCTTTTTATGGCTATCTAGTACTCCATTGTGTGAATTTACATTTTCTTTATCCGTTCATCCACTGAAGGGAATATAGGTTGATCCCCTTTGGCTATTGCAAATAATCTATTCGAATGTGGAAATGCAAGTGACTTTTTGGAATAATTATTTCATCTCCTTTATATGTGCAGACCCAGTAGTAGAATTGTGGGGTCAGGTGGTTTATTTTAAATTTTTTGAGGATTTTTATTGTTGTTTCCCCTAATGGATATACTCATTTACATACCAGTAATAGTGTGTACGAGTTTGTGTTTCTCTGCATCCTTTTGGCCTTTATTCTATCGTGTTTGATGACTGCCATTCTCACTGGGTGAGAGGCTGACTCAGTGCGGCTCTGACTTCCATCTCTCTGTGGAGAGTGAGCCTAGACATTCTTTCATGTAATTGTTTCCACTCTGTGTCTTCTTTTGAGAAGTGTTTGGGCTCCTCAGTCCACTTTTAAATTGGATTTCTTTTGTGTTCACTTTTTTTAAATTTCTTGTATATCTGGTTATACCTCCCTACTCAGATGAACAGTTGGTGAATAATTTTTTTTTTTTTTTTTTTTTTTTTTTTTTGTCTTTTCGAGACAGGGTCTCACTGCAGTTCAGGCTGGCCTTAAGCTCACTTTGTAGCTCAGGCTGGTCTCGAACTCACCAACAATCCTCCTGCCTCAGCCTCCCGAGTGCTGGGATTACAGGCATGTGCCACCACGCCCAGCTCTTGGTGAATAATTTGTCTTCTGTAGATTGTCTCTTAATTCTTTAGATCATTTCCCTGACTGTGAAGAAACTTCTTAGTTCATTGTACGCCATTTGTGTATTTCTACTCGTGTTGCCTGTGTCTTTGGGATTCTATTTAAGATTAATACTTGCAGTGCTGTCTTAATTTGATAGTTTCAGCTCTTTTATCCACTTTGAGTTGAT
Organism: Ctenomys sociabilis; assembly: GCA_004027165.1. Taxonomy (NCBI): domain Eukaryota; kingdom Metazoa; phylum Chordata; class Mammalia; order Rodentia; family Ctenomyidae; genus Ctenomys; species Ctenomys sociabilis. Next base: position 85,275 of record PVKA01001452.1, read on the forward strand.
TTTTATGTATGGAAAGAGAAGGAGATCTCATTTCATTCTTCTGTGTATGTATATCATTTGGCCAGCACCATTTACCGAGCTTTCTTCCACTGTATGTTCTTGATACTTTTGTCAAAAATCAGTTGGCCGTGTGAACATGGCCCTGTTCTGTTTCATTGGCTGTGTCCTTTATGTAAGTCCTGTGCTCTGGTAGTTACTGTAGCTTTGTAGTATGTTTTGAGGTCAGCTATTTTAATGCCTCCTATATTTTCTTTTCTTTCTTTTTTTCCTCTTCATCTTCATCATTGACTTAGTATCCTCTGCCTTTCTCCTCATCCCCAATCTCCTCCCCTCCTCCTCTTGTTACTTGGTCTTCCTGGGTTAATTCAAGAGACTTGTCCTCATGTTCTGAAAGTCTTTCTTATCCTTGTCCTAATCTGTTGTGGAAACTCTGTTGCATTTTTCTTTATACTGATTAAAGTTTTTACTTCCAAGATTTCTTTTTCTTTGTTTTTTTATGAGCAGAATATATTTGTTGAGGGAAAGAAAGCTCCTGTCAGAGAGAAGGGCAGGAGGGGGGCCCGAGTGGATAGTCCCTGACCAAGATCTCTGGTTCTCTTTTGTGATTTTAATCTCTTTGGTGAATTTCCCAATAATATCCTAAATTGTTTTTCTTGGTTTTTGAATTATCTATCTGTATTCCCATGCATATCAGTGATTTTTTTTAGGGTCATTATCTTAAATTCTTTTTCAGGCATTTCATAAACTTTCTCCAAATTGAAATCTATTCCTGGAGAATTACTGTCTCATTTAGACACGCCCTGACTCTTTTCATCTTTCTTGTATCCTTACATGATGTCCGCACATTGGGTGTGTTTATTCTTCTAACCTATGAAGTCACTCTTGTAAAAAATTTTTTTATTTAGATAGGATACAGGATTTCAGCTGGACAGACTTAGGTTTGTTTACAAGGGAGCTCAAAAGTATGCCTTCTGATTTCTTAGTGCTCGTGTGAGCAGCCTCAGTAGTTAGACTGCAGCACTGCTTAGACATAGTTGAGTCACTTGACAGTGGATGTGGGCTTCTGGGGCTGTGCTTGACACTGTATAGAGTGGAGCCCTGATAACACTCAAGCTTCTGAGAGCAGCAGCCACAGTCTTTGTGGTGCAGGGAGTGGAAAGGACCATGCTGAGATCACTCAGCAGAAGCATAGGTGATGCTGAGGGTAGTGGCACCAGCATCTCCAGTTCCTAAGCCACAAGCCAAAGGATCCCCAGGGCCTTTGGGGTGTAGGCAGGAGACGCTGAACCTGTGGCACCAGAAACCACTATTCCAGGGCCTCAGGATGGGACAGGACCTTGCCAGGTCTCCCCAGTTGAGCACAGGTGATGCTAGGATCCATGGCCCCAGTAACCATGGGCTTGAAGTTGTAGAGCACAGAAGAGACTTCCCAGCACTCACCTTTGTGAGGTCTCACACCCACATTTGCCTCCTACCCTATGTCTCATGGTCCTGAAATTGAATGTCCATCCAGTGGCCCAAGGGCGTGAAACTCCAAACCGTATGTTAATGATAATCTTAACTTTTTCTCTTTCACGTCATTGGCTAAATTTTTTCTCTTTCACGTCATTGGCTAAATTTTTTCTCCTCCCACTTTAAAGAGTATATCTAGGAGGTAAGGAGAAAGCTCAATGCACAGCGCCTGCCTGGCCAGCACAAGGTCCTAAGCTCAATTCCAGATACCAAAAACAACAGCAACAGCTGTATCTGGGAGCAGAAGTTGGAGGTAGCATGCATGTTTGAATCCCTTCCAGCCACAGGGGACTGGTTCTCTTTGATCATGCTTGTCCAACCTTGACTTGGCCAACAGTAGTGTGTGTGGGGATTTGTAGGATTCTGCATGATGGGGCCTTGGAAAGTATCTTTCAAAAGAACTTCACTAGAGGCCAGGTTAATCTTTACAGGCAAGAATCCGTCTTCTAATACAAAGTGCAGATTGAATGCTGTACCCATAGTAACAGAGGCCTTTTTTCTTTTTAAAGGGGGGTGCTTAGCATTGACTGCTAAAATATAATCTAGGAAAGCAGTGGGCAAGTCTGTAATATCTGCTGCCCATGCAAATTGAAAACAATGCAAAGCTAGAAAGCACATTGAAATCATTTATTCAGTGCCTACATTTATTGATATCTGCTGTTTATATGACCCAAGGCTAGGCATTGGGTAGTGAAGATGCAGGAGACAAGATTCCTGCTGCCTCAGAGCTCTGGATGGGGAAAAACACTCACCTAAACATTCCAGAATGCGGCGTATGCTGTGGAAGGAGAAATGTGCTATGCCAAGAAGGCTTATAAAGTGGACCTTGAGTGGAGGCAAGAATGAGGGGAACTAGAGGTTCATGGAAGAAAACTCATGTGAGCTTGTACATGGGCAGAAGTTAGAGCACTTGGTGTCTGAGGGGGAGTGGTCCCTGATGAGGTTGGAGTGGAGTGGGTCCCGGTCCATGAGAGCCCTTGGAAGGAGCCACATACATACACCTATTAACTCTTCTACCTTGAATTCCCTGGCAGACCCTAGTGATGAACACGTAGCTCTATCTCAGTGGGGTCTGAACTCCACATCACAGCCCTGCCCACCATCCAGATCACCTGACCACACGTGGCGACTGGGGATGATCTGGATCAGCAAGGTTGTAAGGGGTCTAGTTTTACAACATTGGAAGACAAAGCAAAGAGAAATACAAGACCCTGGGATTTTTTAATGAATATGATACACAGCCCAGAAATCAGAGAGTTAAAGAAAAGTTAACTGCAGTAGCTTTCTCAGGAATTGGACCATTAAAATCTTTGTGACAGAGAAAAATGATATGGTGGGGGCAGAAATCAAGCTGCTAATATCAAAGGACACTCTTCGGAATTGAAAAGGGAGAAATTTAAAGGCATTGGCATTAAATTCTTATACTTTCCTATATTAATTTTGATTAGGCCAAACAGTGCCAAATCAGCAAGTACCTCCCAAATATCTTGGGTATGGAATGAAAAAAATTCCGAGTTCTTCTTTCTATAGGGGTGCAGGGCTGCTTTCTTGTGGCTGGGACAGTGGGGTGCTTTCACTTTCCTGCAGAGTGCCTGACTGTGTGTGACTACTCATGGAGCTTCCGGTCCTGGCTCCCTGCCTAGATGGGGTCGTACATGGGCTCTCAGGAAACAAATCTGAGCCTTGCAGCTTTGGGCTCGAAGCACGCAGCTTATTGGTCCGCAGAATAATGCTTTTCACCACATCTTCTTTTGGTTCTTTTGGTCTTCCTGTGTGTCCCGTAAAAGATGTTTTTTTTTCAAATTTCATATGATGCTCACTGAGGTCCGTTTATCTCTAAACGTGCTCCCTGCGCCCCGCACCTTTGCTGTGGGGAGCATCCTCCCTTGCTGTGCGCAGGGACTTCCCTGACATCTGCACCCCACTGCCCCAAGAGGGCCCGCCTCGAGATCAGATGCAGATATCTGCGTGCACATTTAGCAAGGTGAGAATTCTACACATTAACTGCTATTTTCAAAACAGTAGTGGAAATTCTTAGCCCAGTCACCTCAGCCATCCTGTACGTATACTTTCTTGTTTCTCCCCCTACCACTCTTCCTATCTTTTCTCCTTTCTCTCCTCCTTGTTGTTTAATCTGTAAGTTCTGTTTCTTTCCATTCAACTGTGTCTGTTATACCTTTCAGGTTTTATTTCTTCTTTAGGGTTCTTACACTAGGGAGACAATGATATTTACACATGGTCTGGTTTATTTCACTTAGGAGTAGAGCCTCTAGTTTCATCCATTTGCCTATGAAGGCTTCAAATGTGTCATTCTTTATAGCTGAGTAAAACTCCATTGTATAAAAATATCACAGCTTTTTCATCCATTTCTCAAGTGATGGGCATTTTTGTTTTTTCCAACATTTGTTGAACTAAGTAGTTACATTGAGGACAAAACCATGCTTGAAATACCTGTCATCTTGGTCTTCTAAATGTGTACCGTTTCTAATATATCAATTATTACTATACTCTCTTTACAATAAATTTTTTAGCAAAATAATAAAAGAGAGACAACAAAAGCTTAAGTTTTCTTGAAGGCATGCAGTAATAATCCTATGTCCAATCTTGCGTAACTATATCTGTTAGTCTGAGCAACAGATGTGACCATAAAAATAGATAATATGTCATTGTTGATCAGCTATTCTTGTTGTTAAAATCTGTAAGATAGGTATTGTTGTATGTTATCCTGTTTCTGTCATTGTTTTCGTTTTTCTTGATTTTCTTTTTACTCTTCAAAATAAAATTATAACTAAAAGAAGAGAGAGATCAGATGCAGACTTGAGTAACCGCAAGTGCATTTGCAGTCCCTGCCTGGAACTTCCTGCCCCGTCCCCTCCCCTCCCTACACTCCCTGCCTCCTGTGTGGTTCTTTGTGTTTTATGCCTGCTGTCAAGCCTCACCTAGGCGTGAAAGCACTGCATTTTCCCTCTTGGAGGGCCACTGCTGCAGAACTCTGGAGCCCATAAAATGTCCCCTGTGGTCTGGAGCGTGTTTCGAGGCCCGCATTTGCCCATCCCTGTGCTTGCTTGTGTGACTGGGCAACGCACTCAGCAGACTTCATGGAGCACCAGGTGTGTGTGGTGCCCTGCGCGGCTTTTCCCACTCACTTCGGGCAGGGCTGGGTCTGTGCACTGAGCGCCCCCCCCCCCACGCCTGGCAGGAGCTATGCTCCTCCCCAAACTTAGTTCTTAAAGCCAAACATTACTTGACAGAGGATTTCTCAGTGATTTAAGAGAACCCAAGATAATGTGATTTGGATGCCAAAATGTCTCTGAATTTTGGTCTATGGATTAAATCCGACCATGTATTTGGAGTCTGAACTGAGTAGTAAAATATGGGGTAGATGGTTTCTAATCACCAAAATTAACCCAGTTGTTTCTTTAAAAATAGGGGTCTTAATTTTTCTTTTTCCATTCAAATTTTGTTTTGGGTGTTTATTGTTTGGTTGTTTTGTTTTTATTTTATTTCTTTTTTATATTTTAGGGAAGGCTCTACAGGATGTTCAGGGTCTCACTACTAGACCGGACTCGTAGTGATCCACCTATTTACAGCTTCCCAAGAGCTGGGATTACAGGTGTGCACCACCATGCCCAGTCTCAATTGCCATCTCAGTGCACCCCAGGGGCGGAGCTGGCATGGCAGGCCTGGGGATTGAACCCCTGGCCCCTGTACCTGCTTGCAGGTGCTTTAATCCACTGAGCTGTTTGGCCAACCCTTGTTTTGTTTTTAAAACTGTCTCACTGGGTACCTAAGACTGGCCTGAAACTCACCGTCCTTCTGCCTTAGCATCCAGAGTGCTGGGACCACAGGTGTGTACTACTGTAGCCAGCGAGGCAGGTGATTTTATGACATTTGGTAACCCACGTATATGTACATTTATTTCAGAAGAAAAGGCATTTGGGTAATATCTTTTGCTCTCTTAGGACTAGAAGTTTAAGTCTCTTCCTTTAAAATTTCTTTCAACATTTCACCTAAGAAGTGTAGAGTACTAGAGCAATAAAACTTAGGCCAGGGAGATAGCTCAGCAGCATAAGTGTGTGCCTGGCAAGCATAAGGTCCTGAGTTCAATCCCTGGTACCACAAAAAAAAAAAAAAAAGGAGAAGCAAACTTAAATGCCCCTGGCTCGTTCCGCACATTAGTTTCTTTCTGAAGGGTTTTTCCTAACTTCAGGGTCCCTTTCGGTTCTGATTGCCCCACTTTGCCCATCTCCTGCTCCTGGGCTCCGGAGCAGATGTTGCTCAGATTCTCACTGCTGCCTGTCCTCTTGTTGTGTTCCAGTCTCCATCTCCTGGCAGCTCCTCACCTCTGGGTGCAGAGTCATCAGGCACACCTCTTCATCCCAGCGACCCCGCAGAAGCCTCCACAAACAAAGAGGTAGGAGCTGCTTTGTTTTAATACCGCTCTGTGCTTTCTTCAGTCCCTTGAGAGCTCCTTTCCAGCTGTTTGTTAGAGCCAGGCTGCCCCACTTGGTTACCTCAGCTGTCTATTTGAGGCGCTCAGTAGCGACCTGTGAGTAGTGGCTATTGTACTGGATGGAGCAGGTGACAGAATATTAGTGTGATTGTAAAATGTTCTATTGGACAGCTCTGAACATGAAAAACTGTGTCTTCCTTGGGCCATCGGGCACCTTCCTGTACCATAGATCGGCAACTGCTGTGTACCTTAGACAATGGGTTGGTTTCTTAAATGCGCATTTATTTCAAGGTCTTTCATAAAACCTTGTCATTTTCTCTGTTTCAAGTTATACCAACTGTCCAAGCAACCCGTCTGGGCAGCATCCTGTGCTTCTAAAGCAGTGCTGTCCAAGACAGTGTTGCGTGAGGAGGAGTCCACTCCTGCTGTCCAGCTGTAGGGAGCTCATTAGACTCAGGCACCTAGCCAGCCCTTGAAATGCAGTCTGGGCGATGAGGAACTGATATTTTTAGATTAACTTAATCAGCCCCACGAAATGCAGCCAGGGGCTACTGAAAGAGCGGCCTAAGATGCCTTCTGGATGAGGTGTACGCTCCCCTTTCCTATGGAGGACAAGCAGCATGGCCGTACAGTTTTTCTATGAGAAGATGCTCCCTGCTCTTCGTGGGGCTAGGACACTGGATACTGGCAGAGTCCTGGGGTTAGAAAAGGGCAGGTGATTTTTCTGAGGTGGAATCCACTGCCTCTGCCAGTATCCAGTGACCTGTGATATACAGAGGACTGCCAGCCTGTTTGTGGCCCAGCCTTGGGTAAATGCTGGCCCGTGTAGTCGTCTGTATGTTCCAGATACATTTGCAGGATTTCTTTCTTGGCTACCCTGAGGAGGCTGGTTGAAGAGGTAAACCCCATCACATCTCGTATGTCCTTGTTTTGTTGATAATTTTATGTTATCTACAGTGTAAGAAAATAGCCTTTTTTGACCTGAGTGGCTGGTCACTGCTAAAGCTAGTCTTGCTTTAAGCTTATGCCTAGGAGATTATGGAATACACATACTAGTTGTATGAAGAAGTCCACTTCTGTTACTGCTTATATTAAACACACAGACCTCCTTTAGTATGACCCTAACATGAGAATTGAGACTGAAAACCTACTCTGTCCTCTGTTCTACCCTCAAAGCTCAGTCTGCTGGAACAGGCATGGCCATGGCCCAGGGCCCCCCACCTCTTTGTATGGCTTTGTACTTACTCACAGCATATGGATGAGTGAGGACAAATAGTAAGAAAGAATGACCACTACGGTAAGGGCGTTAATTATCAATTGAGCATTTACACTGTGCCAGGCTGGGAGTCACAGGTAGCATCCCGTTGGCCTCCTGCGATTATTCTCTGAGGCAGCAGCTGTCGTTGCCTTTGTGTATTAGTGGAGAAAGCTGAGACGCTGCAGAACATACTTGGGGTCCTAGGGCTTGGGGATGTTCAGCCAGGGTCTGAGCCCAGACACCCTGCGGGCCTGTGCTCCTGTTGCCAGGAACTGCTACCCCTAAAGAGGGGCACTTGATTGCAGGTCACAGACTGTGCCCAAGGTAACCTGTGTGTCATTGTTCCCAGCTGTCAGCTTCCAGCCTATGTTTTAGGTGACCCACCCAAAAAACCCCTAAGGATTATGGTCTTTAGCATCTTAAATATAGCCTTATGCATCCTGCAGTGCTAAAGGTCGGCTGGCTTCTTCTCAGTCCACACAGGTGAGAAAACAAAAGGCTAATCCGATGTCTGATTATGATCAGCCTTAGATTAGGCATCAGGCATAATGAGGCATATTGTTCGTTTCTCAGTTCCTGTAAGGCTTGATACATATTTTGGCATAGCCTCAGAAATAATGATAAAATCTTCTTTGTAATAAAGATTCTTTCATTTCACAAAACTCTTGGAGAAAGTTTACTACCCGTTTAGTCTCTACTGAAGAAATCTAGGCATGAGCATAGAGAATAAATGAAAGTCCCAGATGCCCCCCACCATAGTGCTGAATAAAGTTGTAGCTTTTTATAAAGTAATTCTTCTGTAGCTTCTGCTAAAACCTGGACATTGTCTTTAAAGTTAGCATTGAGAAAAGGATCCTAATAGTTCAGGAAATCTGCATTGGCTTCTTGGATATACCTAGCAGCTAAGCCCTTTTGATCATACAAGGTAGGTTCTTATACTCCAGACCTATCCCAGAGCTCTATCTTTTAGAGACAAGGTGGAGAGATGGGCTATGAAGTAATAATGTAAAATTTTTTGGCTTTGAAGTAATAATGTAAATTTTGGGCCTGGACCAAGAGGCTGACTCTCAGTGCATACCGTGCAGTTATAGACATTCTGCTTTCAACCAAGCAGAACTAGACGTGCTTGAGCTCAGCTGGGCCTGTCTTCACTTGTGAATGGAAAGAAAAAGTAATGGAAAGCACTGCTGAGCTCTTTACTCCCATGCACTTAATATGCACTGGTGGGCACAAACCTCTTGTTCCTGGTACTCAAGAGCCCTGGCTCCTTAGAGGTGAGGAGCCATCCCAGCGAGCCCATCCACAGTCCCCTTCCAGGAAAGCGAGCCATGCAGGGCAGCTACAGAATTCTTGTCATTATTCTGAATTGAGTTAGAGTGTTAAGACTAGGTTTCTTTGGGTACCCCAGTATTCACTGAACAGTTAATATTACAATTTGTATATTTTATACATATTAAGCATCCTTTTGCATTCTCATTTTTCAAGGAATGAGCATGGTAAAGGTGCTAGGTAGGAAAAGAAAGTTATACTCATCCGACCCCAGTTCTCACCCTGAGCCTACCCCTGTAACACTCAGGCATCCAGATATACCGGTTCTTCACATCACCCCTGGAGTGGCTAGGCTGAGCTAGTGTCCCCTTCTCTAAAGGGCATATATGTACACAATAACATAATAGCTAGTGGATGCTTAGCAGTGAAAATCTTGGCTATACAGTCCTACTTTTGGCCATGCTGGGGACTCCTGTCTTCCTCTCCTGGGACACTTACATCACCCTGCTATGGACCTGCCTGCTGTAGGTTCTGTGCCTGTGCATTTCCTACTCTTATTTCACATGAAGTTTTGTCTAGGACATTAGCCTTTAAGAGGAACCCATGGCAAGTTGTGCTTGTCTCAGTGCTAGCATTTAAACTGCTAACCAGTCATGTTTTAGAAGGTTCTAGCACATTGCGTCCACTTCCAGCCATGCTGTTAGAAGCCTTTGTCTTGCTATGAGATGTTACTTAATATAAGTTTCAGGTTTTTAATTTATTTCTTTGTTATGTTTTCTTGAGATAACATACAATAATGGTTTATACCATGATATTTTTCAACTGAATAAACTGGAGTGAAAGGAAGGGAGTAAACAATAGCACACGTTTTTAGCACAGAGATCCTTGAAGACCTGGAGTAAAATTCTCTGAAGGAATTCTTCATTTTGTATTTAATCATAATGTTCTCTTACTGATCAACATTTTTTCACATGAACTCAGACTTAAGATTTTGCCTTTTAAACTGCTGTTCCTGAATGTAGATTTTGGTCTGTAGGATATTTTTTTAAGCTAACAAACATTTCTGAAATGTGTAAGGTCTTCTGATTATCTGAAATTTAATCGAACTGTCTTAGCTTTTATACAATCTTTAATAATAAATGCATGTTTAGCCACACTGTCTTTGCCCGTAAATGGTCAACAACTGGTTAACAAATGCCACTGGTGATGTGTTTCTTTTTCATATTGCCTGGATGATTGTGCTGATGTATATTTCATCATGCTTTGCCCTTTCTGAAACCTCTTTGTCTTAATTACAGTCAAGAAAAAGCTTGGCTTCATTCCCAACCTACGTTGAAGGTAAGAGTTGAAAATATTGAGCAGTAAATCATTCATGAATTTTTCATTATACGAGGCATTTGAAGCTCTAAGAAGAAGGAAATATCATGGAAGAAAAGCCACAAAATTACCAACACCAATGCTAACAATCTTAGGGTCTTAAACTAAAAGGATAATATCAGTGAACCTCTCAGAAATCTTCCTCCCTGTGGGGATAGAGACCCTGAAGCTATGGGCTTCCCCCAGGGTGGTACAGCCTAGGCAGGTATTCTTACTTATTTCCCGTATGTCTCATATCCATCAAGAGCAAATCAAGTGGGATGAATTCAGTGAAGGAACTTTGGTCCTCGCATGAGAAAAGCATTCCCAGGAAGGCCCATTTCGTAGTTGGATGAACAAACCATTAGTTTCCAGCAGGTACTTTGCTAAGCATTTTGCATGTGATTCTAATAGATTCCTACATTGATCTCTCATGAACTGGGTTTTTAAATTATCTTCACATTACACCTGAGAGAATGGAGGTATCAGGAGGGTGACTAACCTGCCTGACATCAAGCAGTTAGCAGGTAGCAGCGCCAGGTTAGGAAGGCAGCCCTTGATGCCTCTAGCTAGGTGATTTTCTCCGGAGCCAGGGCTGAAGACCAGCGGGGCCACAACTCAGCCCGATGCTCAAGATCACTCCACCCAAGCGGGATGCACTGTTCTCATTCCCAGAGCCCATTCCCAGAGCCCCCTTCTGGGTGTAGGTGACATGGATGCTCCAGGGCCGGGGCAGATGATGTCTCTGGTAGGGCAGATTCCTATCTCCTTGAAGAGACTTTTTAGGAAACTATGTCCAGGATTTGTGTCCTGTGAATGAACAGCTGCTCTGTTTTGCTGCCTGGAAATGCATTATCAGAATACATAAACCTTCATGAACATGTGGGCCTGAAGCCTAGGATAAGCTCAAATTTGGTAGGTTTCTTACTGAGTAAGGTATAACCTATTTGCCCCATGTTGGGGCTGATGTTCTGAAATGCCATGAGAACATCTTCAGAGTTTTCAGAGATTTGGAAGCCCCTCCTCATAGCCATCCCAGCAGGCCTCAGGTCCGCGGCTCCACCCTAATCTGGGTGAAATGGAATACTCTCCTTCTCCCCCAGAGGAGCTGCAAAGGAAGGTAGAAACATGTCCCACAGGGCCACAGTGAAGCCTGAACATTTTTATGTAGGATCATTCTGGCTTTGCTTTTTAAAAACATATACTGGCACCCAAACTAAAGGCAATTTAGTTAATAGCATAAGATCATATCTAACCTTAACATCTAAATTGCATCCAATTTCTGTCTTTTGTTGGTTGGCATTTATACTTAATTGTATTTCCTTTAAACATACCTATAATCTCACACTTACTGTGATTGAAAGGGGGCACTTTTCAGGGATAAGAGCTAATCAGAGATGGAATAGACAATACTGGCAGTCCCATAGGAAGGGACCATTGAGAAGAAGGTAAATTCCTGGTATCCTGTGGAGGCAGGTGGCTGCAGACCTCTCAGAATGTTTGTGCAGAAGTCTTCCCTAGGAAGATCAAGAATAGGACAAGTACTGGGTTTCCTTATTATGATACTGCAAGATGCTTTATGAAGGGCTTTCCTAAAATATTCTTAATTTCTTTGTTCAACTACCATGTCAATGTTTTAAAAATGAATAGATTTGTTAAGTCTATACCCTGGTAAATAGCTTATCATGAGAAGCAGCTATGTAGACTCAAAATGAGTTAGATAGTTAAAAATTAAAATAACCATTGGGCCGGGGAGATAGCGCAGCAGTATAAGTGCCTGCCTGGCAAGCACAAGGTCCCGAGTTTGTTCCCTAGTATAAACAAACAAATACCATTTCAGATAATCTCTCCAAGAGGAAAAGCAAACTTGCCATTTCAATTTGCTGAGCATTGTGTGTGTATGTGTGTTTTATAATACAGGGTCTTACTATGTAGATTAGACTCGTAGTGATCCACTTGTGTTCAGCCTTCCAAGTGCTGGGATTACAGGTGCGAGCCACCATGCCAGTCTCTCTTTTTTTTTTTTTTTTTTTTGGCAGAACTGGGGATTGAACTCAGGCCCTTGTGCTTGCCATGGAAGCACTTATTCTACTGAGCCATCTCCCCAGCCCCTAGGAAGGAGCTTTTTTTTTTTTTTTTTTTTTTTTTTTTTGGTGGAACCAGGGATTGAACTCAGGCCCTTCCGCTTGCCAGGCAAGCACTTATTCCACTGAGCCATCTCCCCTACCCCCACCACACCAGTCTCAATTGTAGGCTCAATGTGCCCGGGGGTAGGGCCGGTAGGGCAGGCAAGGGCTCAAATCCCCAGCCCGTGTCAGCCTAAACAGGCACTTAAATCTGCTGAACTATTTGACCACCTAATTAGCTTAGCTTTAATAGTGGGTTAAATGTATATTTTATTTTCTCTAGATTTGGCATTTTTCAAGTCAAAGAAAACACTTCAGTTACAGATTAAAATGCCTGTGTCAGTGAACCTGTTATAAAGTTATGTTAGTCCCAAGTAAGTTTTAAAATTTGATGTACATCTTATGGGTGATTCTTATTACCCATACTGAAAATAGTTAAACTTAACTTGATTTGCTAGAATGGTGACTGAGAACAGAAAATTCTAATTTTCCCTAGAATTGATCTATGTGAGGGCACAGATGGTAAATATTACAGTGTGTAAGTTGGCAGTATGGGACCTCCTTTGAGGGAACAAATTGGAGTCAGGAGACGTTAAAGGAATCTGGATATTCCAAAACAAATATTCCAGTTTTCTAATTTATGGAAGTCATTTGCTCCACTATGGAGGAAGGAGAGATGAATGAGTGGCAAATTGAGTAAATACCTTATAAAATCACATTTTCTGTTTGGCCAACCGTGTATCTAGCAAAATCCAGGTGATACCCTCAAGCTTCCAAGATGAATCTGACATGGTCTTCTTCCCCAGAGGCTTCATAGTCTTAAGAGAAGCAACATCTTTCGTTGCTGGATTTTACACTTCATGTTTAAGTAGAGGCTCAGCCCATTTCTCACAGTAATGGATTGGATTGGGGGAAGTGACTAGGGAACCATGCCTTCTGTCTGAGAAGGAGATGGGTGAGAGTGGACGGACAGAAGTGCCTCTGACCCCAGGCTGCCCCCGGCCCAGGGGTCTTGGCACCCGGCCCACCCAGGCCAAGGGTGAGTGTGGGAAGGGCTGGTGTCCCCTTGGGGCTGGGCAGGCCCTCCTCGGGGTTACTCACCACGGCTGCTCTATGTCTTATAGTTCCTGGACCCTGTGACCCTGAAGACTTGATCGATGGAATCATTTTTGCTGCCAATTACCTTGGCTCCACTCAGCTGCTCTCCGACAAAACTCCTTCCAAAAATGTGCGCATGATGCAGGCCCAGGAGGCAGTGAGCAGGATCAAGGTGAGGGGCCGTGTGGTTGGAGGACAGTGGGCGGCTTCGGGCACCTGAGCCACCCGCAGCATCACCCCACACCTGGGCCTGAGTTTAGGGAGAGGAGGGAGGTAATGTTGCAGGCAGTTGTCCCTCCTAACCGTGCTAAGCAGAAGGAGATTTCCAGTGTGTATTGGAGTCTTTAAACACTATTTAGGTTTCTCTAAATGGCAACCTGTGAGAAAAAGTAAATATGATCATAGAGTTTGAAAAGTTGATACAAGTCAGTGATGTGAACATTCATATACAGCGTTGATTGAACTTGTTAATTCCACACAAGCCGGACTGAACTGGCTTACTCATATAAATTGAACACTTGATCAATCTAACCTGGCTAGTCTAACTAAGTTAGGGCAAATCTAACCCAGTTTAAACTAGTTTAAACCAGTCATAACCTGTTTGAATCTGTTTTATCATGACTTAAAAGTACCAATTCCGTCTGATCATGCAAGAACCACTTTCATCTGGTCTAAGACACAACTACTTGAAGTCAACCAAAACCAGTTTGATGCCGTGGACACAGAGCTCTAGACGCATGAACTGTCCACCAGAATCGTGGACAAACCAGGAAGACAGAGACACTTGCCGTGCACACATGGCAGCCAGGTGCTGTTGTACCCCAGCTCGTAGAATGCACACAGCCACCCCAGAGACCCCACATGGATAGCTCCTTGCCGAAACACAGAAGCAGGTATTTTCAGCAAGTTTGGCCTCATCAAAAAAAATTTTATTCCGTTTTACCTGCTCATATTGGAATCTTTAGGTCACACCCAAAGAGCCGTTCCCCTTTCCCTGTCTTCCAAAGTGTATGCTGGTGTAACGTGGCCCCTCCCACTCTGTGTGCGTCTTCTCCCAAAATAGCCCTTCGCACGACCACGAGGAGGGGGAGGTCTGTTCTTACGGAGCTTTCCTCTGTGCTTCCTCCAGCCCTTCACAGGGATCATCTTTCCTCATGTCTCCCAACAGGACAACCCCACGACAGCACAGGAAATAGTAGTCCCTTCATCCTCTGGCACTCTCAGGAGGCCTACAGAGCTATGGGAAGCCAGGTTTGGTTGAGCCGTCTGCCCGAGTTTGTGTGTTAAGAACTTTGTCACACTGACAGAAAGCTGCCGAAGATAGATAGCTGGCAAGAGGAAAGGTATCTTTTGGCTCGTGCTTTAGAAGTGTTGGGGTCCACATTGCTCTGAGCCTGTCATGTAGGAAAGTGCTCTCCTTCTGGTGACTAGGAAAGAGGGAGAGAGAGACAGACAGACAGACACAGAGAAAAAGGGATCATTTTCCCCCCATTCCTGTAAGAGCACAACTCCTCTTAAAGGTTGCTTCGCCTCCCAAGAATGCCACAGTCTGGCAAACAGGCTTTTAATACGTGGCCTTCGGGGAACATTCTAGACCCAAACTATATGTAGAACTTGGCCTAGGTTCCTCCTCGCTGCCTTCCCTGCCCACAGGAGGCGATGTCAACGGCAAGCACACTTCCCAGTGGGCTTCTGCGTCTCAGTCCCATATCTGCGAGGTGCGGCATTGAAAACACCACACAAGCTTCTCAGACTTTTCAGGGGCCTCCCATGCTGCCTCATGCAGGAAACTTTGAAAGCAGACTATGGAGATGTTGCCAGTCACTCAGGCACCCCCTCCCCAGTGCACCCGACAACAGTGTTCTGGCTGGGTGGTCCCATTAGCTTCCGGAGGGAGAGGAGAACTGCTCTGCCCCATGTAGGGGCAGAGTGTCCAACAGACGGGTACGAGCGCTTCCTCTTGTCACAGTAACGGGCAATTCCAGACCCGAGCGAGTAGTACACTTGTCACTGTAATGTCCAGGACTGAGCCACACAACAGATTTATCTCCACCCAAATGTCACAGTGTCCACATCAACAGACACAATCAGAGGTGATCTTCCGAAGAAGTCAAGTCTACCCTCAGGGGGGGCCGGAGGCTCCGGAGAAGGAACATTGTGTGTTGCCTGGAGGTTAGTGTCTCCTAGGCTGATCCGTCAAGGTTTATCAAATCTTTAGATGCAGGTTTTATTTGGGCCCGTTGTATATTCGCTGTCTGCCAGCCCTTGACACCCATCATTGGAATGTCTGTCTTTCCTCTCCTCTTGGATGCTGAATGCAGGACTCAGCTGGCCTTCAGGGGAAAGATGGGCCCATCGGCTGAACACGTGGGGTACGGCAGCACCCCCGCGTGAGGCCCCATCAGCACCGGGCGGATCCTGAATTAGGTTTTCTCACTGATACAGCGGCATCCAGTAGCGCTGCTGGTCCTTGAAAGTCCAGCTGCCTCCTACGAAATAAGAAATTTTACTTTGAGGCTTCCAAGGGGTTGGTTTTTAGAAGCTCCATAATTCATTTGAACCTGAAATTAGAGGACTCTATTAATCAGCTAGAGGCTCATTAGAAATACATTTTAGACCTGCCTATAGCGGCATAGACATTTGGAAAACACATTTATTTTTATAGGCAAATTACTCTAGTGTGAGGAATTCATTATAGCATGGTACAATTAAACAGTTACCTTTCATTTATAAGTATCATTTTCTAGTGTGTTTCTCTGCACCGGAAGGAACTGCTGCCTGTCATTAAATATTTTCTGCTTCTTTATTCCTTTTGTATCTATTTAAATTCCTGTCAGATTGTTTGACGTTACTTGCAGCCAGCAGCCTTTCCCCACCAGGCAGCAAGGGCTGTTGATCTCAGCGTCTCCCCGCCTCCCCTTAGGGTCAGGAAGTAGTCTCGGTGCTTAGCACATGTGGAGCAGAGCCTTTATCCAGACCGGTCAGGGCTGCGTGCAGTGAGCTCGCGCTGTGTGCCACGCTGTGCCCAGGGGACTTGGTGGCCCCTTTCCTGAGGAGAAGCTGACCTTTCAGGAGCGTGTTGAGGCTGCTCAGTGCAGGGGTGCTGCGTGTAGCAAGGCTGCAGATTGCCTAGTGTGCGTCCAGGGAGGAAAGAGGAAGGAAAGCCCTGGGCATTTATTCTGTAATCTTTAGCAGTGCCTTCATCCGCCCAGCTGACACTAAGCTCTGACTTAGGACTCACCTTCACAGGGCAGAGAAGGCCCCTCCTTGCTCTCGGCCTCCCCTCGGGAAGCCTCCCTGTGCTGCTGTCTGTGCCCTCGGCCTCCAGGTTCTGCCTCCTGCCAGCCCCCAGGGGCTCAGCAGATGCTGCTCTCCAGCCCAAAGGCTGCATTTCAAAGCAGTCTTTAATTTCTGTTCTGTTTGTTTATTGTCTCTGTCACTCACATAGCACCACCTGTATGCAAAAATTGCTCTTGAGATTTACGCTGAGAGGGAATTTGGAGCTTCTACATAGTATGAGGAGAAAAAAAAAAAAAAAAAAAAAGGAATTTTGCCCCAAAAAGCAAACTGTCCCTCTGAAGTCTCCCAGTGTTAGGTGCTGGCGGAGTCAAAATTGATCATTGCGGTCCTTGAGAAATTTGTAGTTTAATAAAAGGAATCAGAAAGGTGAGATTTCTGTGAAGTACACAGGACTCTGAAGCTAGAGGCTGCACTGCCTATCAGAGTATAAGACATAAAGCGTGTTTGAACACAACAGGAGGACTGAAAGCCATCTACCATTTCTCCCCTCATCTTTCTTTAAATTTTCTATAATGTGCCATTTTTGCATTTCATATTCATCATTTTTTTAGAAAAAATGCTGTCCTTCCAGGAGCAAGCCCTCCCCCATGGCATAGTCATACATCAGAACAGTTATTCCCAAAGTGTGTTCCTGGAATCAGCAGGATCACTTAGGAACTTATTAGAAGTGCAAGTTCTCAGGCATGACCTGAGACCATCGAAGTCAGAAACTCAGAAGGCTGGGTGCCAACTTTCCAGAAGATTCTGGCATGTGCTGATGAGTGAATCTCTGCCACCCAGCATAGTTAAGTATGTTCACCCAAGTATGCTCTGCAGAATTCTAGTCAAGCCCAGTGCTTGGCACTGGTATAAATTCAAGAAGCTCTGCAAAATATCCTTGTATGTTTTGCCATATGTTTTCCTAGTTAAAAAAAAAAAAAAATGAAAAGTTTTTTTTCAAAGTGGAAGAAGAGTTTCCCAGCACCTGCGTCTTCTTCCACAAAGACAAGCCCAGGTCGTATTACATAGCTGCATTTTGTGCTGAGTGACTATGGGGAAACACTGGAAACGCAGCAGGAGAGAGGCTGGCACTGAGTCCGACTCAGAGGCCAGGGATAACAGCATAAAAAGAGAAACAGAATTCCCAGCACGTATACCTCGGCTGCACATCTGAAGGAAGTGGGCAGAGTGGCTCCCCGCAAGCTACCACAGTGGATGCTGTAAATCCTGGCCACTGCGGAGGTGCACTGTGCTCGCAGACTTGAGCTCACTTGGACAAGTACCCTGGAACCTAGATATGCAGTGGCCTTCCTTGGAAGCAGATCTCACGTCATCCTCAGGGAACACTTGGTGAGAGGCAGCTACGATTGACTTCAGCTTACTCTGAGTGTTAGGAACCCTGACACATCCCCTCACACGAACCCCAGGGACATTCTGCTCTGCTGACCTCACAGGTAGCAGCCTCACACTTGGCCCAACAGAGTGACTGTGACTGAAGCCTTCCAGACACCCAGCACTGTAGGGGATGACGAGGAATGGAGACCACCACCCCCGAGAGCCAGGAAACAGGAAGCTTTCACTCTGACCACAGAATGGCCAGCCACACATAGACTCACACCAGTGTCGGGACAGAAAGCAAGTATCCATACTGTTCCTTCTGCCCTTCCCTGCACATCTACTGGTGGCAGCACAGAGAAGTGAAGAGAAAGGAGGCCCCCGGAGGCCTGCCCTTGGGCTTTGTCCTACTGCTAGTGGGTGAGGATGGGAAGGAGCCCTGGCTATCACTCTACTCCTGAGCTCACAAAGACAGGAGGGGTCCAAGGGGCCAAGATCCCACTCCTACTTGGTTACAACCCTAGTAGTGGCAGAGAGCCAGAGACCCTTACTGCTGTCAAAGCTAGCATCACCAGTATTGAGAAATCTCTTATCACTAGAGCCCACCACTCCCACTGTAGGAGCAGCTAATCGTCAGCACTTACACCCACTGTTGTCAGTACCACATCTGCCTGAGCTACCAGAGCTTTCCACTCTTGTATGATCAGCGGAGACAGTGGGTCTCTGTAACTCAGCCACAGTGCGCACTGCTCAGTGCCTCACTAAACGGGCAGAGAAGCTGTAGGGTGACTACACTATGACCCCAGCAGACCACATAACATATCTGCCACCCCCAAGACCTTCAGGAGGAAGCTGCTTACACAGAAAGCATCTGCTAAAAGTAGTAATGACAGTCCCCAGATGCGCAAATCTCAACAAAAAAAGGTGAGCAATTTGGAATAAAACAAGGTAATATGAGCTCACCGAAAGAACAGACATTTCTAGCAGCAAGGATGAAATATTCAATAAAGAATTTTAAAAGCAGAGTTGTAAAAAAACAAACCACAGTGGGACCTCCATTTATGAACTTAATTTGTTATGATTTTGGAAAAGAGGGCTGTGTTTGTGTTTGTCACGCAATGCAGTTAAAACAATTTGCCCAACACTTCTGTTTGCGAATATCAAATTGTTTTCAGACAACACATTCCTGAACCAAGGCACCACTGTGTGAGTTAATGTGGAATAAAAGTGGGGAACTCATCAAAGAGAGCTTTTGAAAAACAACCAAACAGAAACCTTGGAAATGATGACTTCAGCTGGATAAAAATACTGTTGGAAGCTTCATCAAAAGAAGATCTAGGCCAGGGAGGTAGCTCAGTGGATTAAGTGCTTGCCTGGCAAGCATAAGGTCCTGAATTCGATCTCTGATGCTGTAAAAAACAAAAGATCTAACAAAAAAGAAACCTGAATTTGAAGACATATTTTAAATATTACATTCAGACAAAAAAAAAATGAAAAGTGCACTTTGAGACTCCATTTAACAGTTGCCTGCATCTTTGGAATCCCTGAAGACAAGCAGATAAAGGTTAAGAACAGAATTTCTATATCTTGGAAAAGACATAGACTTTCAGTGAGAAAGGGAGTGTTTTGATTATTTTGAGAGGATGAATGAATGCCAGTGTGCTTTTTACTGTAACAATTTTTTAAATTCTTTTTTTTTTTTTTGGCGGAACCGGGGATTGAACTCAGTCCCATGGGCTTGCCAGGGAGGCGCTTATTCCGCTGAGCCATCTCCTCGGCCCCTAAAAGTATTAATTTCTTATCCCTGAATTCATCAAATATTTATGGCAGTTTCTATCAGCAGATCGCAGTATGTCCTCGCCTTCCTCACTAGATGTGACGCCAGTGCCTTCTTGCTCCTGCCCAAGTTGTGTGTTCTGGATCAGTTCACTACAGAGGCATCCTAGGCACACCTGGGGAGATTCGTGGAGAGGCTCCCCCAACTGCTTCCAGAAGTGACAGTACATTTGGGCCAGAAGTACCCCATTACCAAAACCTAACCAGCACACAACAAAGAAAGAACCCCATACCACTTGCACTGAGGAACACTGAAGCAAATGTCCTCAACACTGAAGCAAATGTCCTCAACACTGAAGCAAATGTCCTCAACAAAATATAAACTGAAGGCGCAAGGACATCGGATTCACCATGATCAGCTTGGTGCCATTGCAGTTATGAAGAGTGATTCAGTATACAAATCAATAAATGTATCTTACATCGATAAAATGAAGGATGAAAATTGTATGACCATCTCCGTAGATGCGGAAAAGGCATTTAATACAGTTCATCATTCCTTCATGATAAAAGCCTTGAACAAATTAGGCATAGAAAGATCATACCTCAACATAATAAATGCAGTATGTAACAAACCTATAGCGGCATCATGCTGAATGGGAAAAAGCCACAGTATTGCTCTGAGATCAGAAACAAGACAAGGGCCCCTTAGGTAAGAGAAAGAAATGAAATACACATATGAAAGGAAGAAGTCAAATTGTCCTTGGTTTCAATTGATAGGATTCTCTACAGAGGAAAACCTAAATGTGCACCAAGACTATCAAATCTGCTACAGAAATATACCAAAAACAAAATCACAATAAAAAATTAATAGCTTTTCTATGTACCAATAGTAGCAAATTTGATGAAATCATGAAGGTGATCCCATTCACAACAGCTATAAAAAATAATTAAAAACCTCTGAATAAACCTAATCAGAACAACGAAAGACCTCTACAGTTAAAATTACAAAACACTCATGAAAGAAATTGAAGGTGCCAAAGGAATGGAAAGACTTCCTATGTTTTATGATTAGAATAATTAACAGTTAAGCTGTACTCCAAAACGTGATCTACAGATTCATTGCACTCTCCAGCAAAATACTAGGAAAAAAGTCCTAAAATATTTATGAAAGCATGTAAGAGTAAATAAGCAATTGTGAACAGTGTCACACACTCGATTCTATAACATTCTACAGAGCTGTGGTAACAAAATCAACATGATATTGACATACACAGATATACATATGAGAGGAACAGAATAAAGATCTCAGAAATCACACATTTCAGCCACCTGATTCTCAGCAAAGGTACTCTTCAAAACCATTACACTGCAAGGGTGGTGCTGGGAAACTGAGATCCACATGCAGAAGACCTGAGGCTTGACCCCTTGCCTCCGCTGAGTACATGGTGTGCATCAACTCATCATGGACCAAAGACCTAAATTCTGGATTCTAAAACTACTAGAACAGACAAGGGGCCAGGGATATAGCTCAGTAGAATTAACGCCTCCCTGGCAAGTGCGAGGTCCCGAGTTCAATCCCTGATACCAAAAATAAAATAGGAAATACTTCCAGATATTAGTACAATGATTGTTCTAGATAGGACCCCAAAAAGCACAGGAAACAAATGCAAAAATTGACAAGTGGGTTTGCATTAAAAAGCTTCTGCACAGAAAATGAAGTGATACACAGAAATAATCTACAAAGTGGGAAAAAATACTTGCTAACTAGTTATATGACTAGATTAATATCCAAAATATATATAAAGAACTCAAATTTAATAAGACAAGTAATTCAGTTTTAAAAGTGTGGCTGGGCATATGGGCTACACTGCCGCCACTGCATGGGATGCTGAGACAGTAGGATCAGTGTAGACCAGGAGTGTAGGGTTAGCCTGGACAGGGTAGCAAAACTGCATCTCAACAAAAGGGGATGGCAGATGATATGAATAGACACTTGTAAAAGAAATTCAAATAGCCAGAAAAGCTCAATATCATTAGCCATCAAGGAAATGCGTATCAGGGAAAGCTATACGGAGATGTCAATCCATCCACATTAGAATGGCTGCTACCTAAAAAGCAATTATGCTGGCAGGAAAGTGGATAGAAGGAAGTCATATGCATCCTTGGTGGTGAAAGTTAGTCCAGATGTTATGGTGAGCACTTTGAATGTCTCTGCAACAGCAAAAGTACAGCTACCATGTGATCAATCTATCACACTTCTAGGTATGTATATATTTTAAAAAATGAAATTGCACACCAAGGAGATACCTGCACACATGGCTAAGATGTGGAATGAGCTAGGTACTTGTCAACAGAAAATAGGGAAAATGTAGTGTAATACACAATGTACTATTAGCCAAAAATAGGAGAGAAATCCTATCATTTGCAACAAAATGGATGGAGTGGGAGGACATTAAATGAAATAGCTGGGACACCAGAGGACAAGTGCTGGACTTTTTTCTCAATGTGGAAGCTATTTTTTAAAAAGGCAACTTAAGACTGGACTAGTGACTAGCAGAGATTGGGAACGGTGCAGAGGTAGGGGATGAAAAGGATGGCTGGAGATGTCCCTGGTGTGCACACGTGGACATGTCCCGTAGGCCTCCGCTAGTTTGCGCAGTCAGTGATAAAGGAACACGCCCTGCGGAGTCCTGTACCACGGAGGTTTCATCTCTGAGCCCCACGGCCCCGGGAGCCCAGGAGACACGGTCACCAGCTGCTGCCTCTTCCCGCCTTGCTGCTAGTGCCTTCTGAACGCAGTTTTGGGAGAAGCGTCTGAAGAGAGCTTTGTCTTCTGTCCTGTCAGTCTCCCCTGTGCCCTAGAGAGAAGCGCCTCTGTCCCGCAGAGTGGTGACATTGCTCTTGCCCTGTCAAGAGAATCTTCATCTTGAAGCCAGTGCCACTTATTTGCTTGTCTTCCTTTTTGTCCACTATGACTCCGTCCTTGCGTGGCACCCTCAATCCCAGTTAATTCTCTGCTCCTCAGCCAGAAGATGGGGAGGCTTGCCGAGCCCTCCCAAGCCATCGAGGCTGCTGCCTGTCCGAGTGCAGCACGCTGTGTGCATCTCCAGGCTCTGTGTCTATGAAGTTCACATGACTACATCTCAGATGGTGTTTATGCATCTTGTAGTACACATGTTTTTGCAGGGAACATTCATTATTAAGTACTCTTATGCCTGTCTACTAACCTGTCCTGCAGATGAGATTTTTTCATTGTTTTATTATAGTGATTCCCTCAATTCATGAACTTCATTCCATGTTTCTGGTCACAAACAGAATTGGACAGGAATCTACTCAAATGTGTCCATAAGGTTAACATTGAAGCTAACCACAAATCAGATTTGGCTCCCATCCAATTCACTGGGTGACCTGAAACATGAAAGAATTAAGTTCATCAACCGAGGTACCGCTGTATTTTGTTTAGATGTCAAAGATTAAGATTTAGTTATAGAATTAGTTTCTGTCATTGTAGCTTTGTCTGAGTTATGCCATTTCCCATCTTGTTTGTGTGACCAGTAAAGAATATACTTGCATCCATAAGTAGTAGCTCATTTGCTTCTCAAAAGGAGAGGGTCAGAAAAGAAAAAGGGGTGGAGATATAGCTCAGTGGCATAAGTGCCTGCCTGGTAAGCACGAGATCTGGAGTTCGATCCCCAGTACAAAGGAAAGGAAAGGAAAGGAAAGGAAAGGAAAGGAAAGGAAAGGAAAGGAAAGGAAAGGAAAGGAAAGGAAAGGAAAGGAAAGGAAAGGAAAGGAAAGGAAAGGAAAGGAAAGGAAGAAAATGGAGAGGGGTGGAAATTTTGGAAAGTGAAAATGTTTAATCTCATTTTACAGGTAAATTCATAAGAAACAGGCTTTACCCAGCCTGTAGCAGGTGATCTAGAATGTACCATGGGATCGCCTGCCTTGGACTCTCTGTTCTGCCACTTTAAATCAAGTCTCCAGTACTCATTTATTGCATAGGTTGCAACTGACCCAGCTCAGAACATCCTGGGCAAGACCCTCAGGGTCCCCCCACAGGCACTGTCAGTTAGGCCCACTTCTCAGATGCTCCAATGTCCCTACCATAACACACAGCCATTAGGATGACAGGCAGTTGCTATTGTGAGGAAGACAGGCAGCTGCTGCCTTCAGCATTTTCCAGAGCAGAAGAAACTCCCAACCACCAGCTAGAGCCATGGGGTGGCTGGGTGGAAGCGCGGTACCAGATGTTTGTACCTTGGCGTTTAGCTGGCGTCTCTACAACGGGGTAGTACAAGCAGCACATTTTAACCATTAGAAAGAGAGGAGCACTGCTGAGGGCAGAAGAGACTCCTGCCAGGTGAGTACCAGGAGCGTGACCCAGCAGCTTTTCCTCCACATCACAACATTGGCCACTGGCTCACTACTGTTCGTACAAGAGCTGTGTGTGTTTATATTTAGCAGGCCTTACGAAAAGCAGGAAATTGCATCCTGATGTAGGTAATTATAATCACATTCAGCAGGCACAAGTGTGGTTCTTAGTATATTGTTCAGAGCTTTGCATATGTTCATCGTGGCCTCAAAATAGCCCCATAACGTAGATGCTATTGTTAATCCCCCTTTAGGGATGGCACAACTGAAGGAGAGAGATGCAAACTTGCTGCTCAAGGCTGCACTAGTAGATGGCAGAGCCAGGAAGGGGCTTGAGACCCTCCAATCCCAGCTTTTATCAACTGTGCCATCTTTTAATGATTAGCAAAAGAGAAATATTGTACCCATTTTAGTTAGATGAAAACTATGTTAATGTATAAGTTTAACGGAGGAGTATTGCTAGAGATAAAGAATACCAGTTGAACAGGGAAACATAGCATCCTAAATATAAGGACCTTCTAACATAGCTACAGGATAAAGCAAAGATTGTTAGAACTGACAGGATCCATAGACAAATGTAGAGTAACAGCTAGAAATGTTAGCACACCTTTCTCAACTAAATAAAAGAAACAGGCAGATAATTAACGGACACCTAGAAAATGGGAACAAGCACCTTAACTGACAACGGCAGTCTTGATGTCTGTGACACAACACCATACTCAGTTGTGTGCTGAGTCATAACTAAGATCCAGCAAATGTCAAAATACTGAAATCCTGCCTAGTTTGCCCTCTGACCATATGAAATTAATGCAAAAACCAACACCAAAAGATAACTAGAGAATCCCCTGATATGTTGAAATTAATAACACAATTCTGAATAACTCAGGTTCAAGTAAGAAATTACAGTTGAAATCAGAAAATATTGTAATGGAATATGGTGATTAAATGGTAGCGTACCAAGATTTGTGGGGCGCAACCACAGCAGGGCCTAGAGGGAGGGTCACAGCTTTAAATATAAGAAAAGGGTTTGGTACCAGGAGTTGAACTCAAGACCTTGTGCTTGCTAGGCCAAGAGGAGGGCTTGAAAGGCCATAGTTTAACTGTCTCAAGAAGCTGAGAAGAAAATCCGCAAATTACGTATAATCTAGGCTGGACTCAAAAATAGTAGGAAAGCAGGCCTACAATAAAGAATATTAGAACAGAATTTGATTCTTTGAAAAAAATATCAATTGCAGTTCAGCATAGGAAGCACCTCAGTGCATTTCTTTCATCACACATCCCTCACCACATACTAAATTCTGAAGAATTGGGACATAATTTATCTTTAGAGTAGGGCTTTGTAAGCCCCTCCCACCAGGACACTTTATACCACGAGTATTGGTCTGTCAGCTCCCCTTTGGACTTTGAGTCTCTGCAAATTCTTTTCTAACGATTCTCCTGTCTCTGTTTGTTCCATGCTAAGCAGATGGCCCAGAAATTAGCCAAAAGCAGGAAGAAGGTGCAGTACAAACAACTTCATCAGCTTGGTGTTATGCCTATTCTTTTCATTTGTTTTCGTTTTGCCTTTTTATTATTTCCGTGTTTTTGTTTTCTGCATCCAGCAACTTTTTGTTCAGATTTCTTTTTGAACCGCCCCATAAACCAGCGTTTCTCAAAACACTGTTGCCTCAAGTGGCTGTTTTCTGTTGCTCATGAGCCATTTCACTTCAGAGGAACTACAGGGCGCAGATTGGAGATGCTAAATGGATCCTGTAGTGGAGCGGAAGTTCCAGTCATTTAGGAGCAATGATGTGACAGGGACTTGGGTCTGTCCTATTCTAGCTATGTTTGATTTGGGGATTTGTCAAATTGCTGGATGCAAAAAAGAAAACTCGCTAATAACCACACATGTGTAGAGTTCAGCCCTAAATGAATCCGACTGTGCTTTTTTTAGCTGTGGAGCTTCTAGGTGCTTATGAACTACTCCGGGGATGTTGCTGCCTCGGGGCTCTGTCGTAGCGGGGTGGCTCCAGGAGTAGGAAGCTGCTTGTGTTGCTCTGGTGGTGTGATGGCTTGAGGACCTCTTACCAGAACTGCATCTAAATGGCTTCCTTTGCACCTGCTGTAAATATTGTCCTCCATCAGTCTGACTGTGGGCAGACTCTAAGAGACTTTCCCCAAGGTCTCGGGTGTGAGTTAGTCACCTGTACCCTTTGGATCTAAAGCCCTCGCAGAAAGGGCCATTTCCTGTCACTGGTCAGAGTCAGACCTACCGCATGCATTTCTACTTCTCGAGGGGAAGCAGCAGAGCGCCTTCTGCCCCTTCCCCAGTAACCTGGAGGTGCTGACTCCTCCATGTGACCATCCTCTCCGGGTTAGCTTTGGCCTTGGCAGTTGAGCCCTGGAGTCCGCGTTGCCGTTCTGGTGACTGTGTCTGGGTCCCTCTGTGTGTGTGTAAGCTAGCCTTAGTTCTAGCCTGGGCCTGGGCAGTGCGGTGAACTTTCTCTCCATGTGGTTTTCCTCTCAGGCTCCTGAAGGGGAATCTCAGCCCATGACTGAGGTGGATCTCTTCATCTCAACCCAGAGAATCAAAGTATTGAATGCTGACACACAGGTACCAGCTTGTTCCCGCCATACTGCAGTTTATACCTGGGGGAAGTGGGTTCTGGGCTGTTTTGTTATCATTAATGTGGACAAATAAACCTTTAAGAAATTTTGTTTAAAACCATACACATAGCAGGCAGGGAGGCACATGCCTACAATTCCCTGTCTCCAGGAAGCTGAGGCAGGAGGATCACAGGATTGGGCCCTGCCCCTATAATTTAGTGATTTACCAAGAATGTGTCTCAGAACAATACCAAGTGGAGGACCAGAGATACAACTCAGTACAAAATTCCTGGGTTCAATTCCCAATACTGCGAAAAAAGAAAGAAATTGCATACAGCTGCGCAATATAATTGTTTGAAATTTCTCATCTCTTTGTGGGTTCCTCAGATTGCTTTTGCTTGCTAGCCTGGGGAAAGGCTCTCCGACCTGGGACTTGTGCACAGATTGTGCAGCGTCCTTCGGGCGAGCCCTGGAGCACACCCTCAAGAGGGCCACAGTTGGCCAGCTGCAGGACGATAGGCTGCCTCTCCTCCGGGCGTTGGGTGCTGCGCCAGGCTGACTCTGTCCCCCTCTGCCCCTAGGAGACGATGATGGACCACCCCCTGCGGACCATCTCCTACATTGCGGACATCGGGAACATCGTGGTGCTGATGGCGCGCCGGCGGATGCCCCGCTCCAACTCCCAAGAGAACATGGAGGCGTCACACCCGTCACAGGACGGGAAGAGGCAGTACAAGATGATCTGCCACGTCTTTGAGTCTGAGGATGTAAGGGGGGCTTTCCCTGACCTCCCTTTGGGTAACCTGAAGAGCTAGTAGGTGACCAAACTCTTGATTTTTCAGAAGAGTCTGATTCATCCTACATTAAGCACATATGTGTCAGCCAGGGTTCTAGAGCCAAAGATATAAGGCTGACTAGAATAAACTAGAATCAAGGTATAGAGATGAAGCTGTTTTAAGTGGGACAATCAGGAGTCTTAAGAAGGTCACATTGGAGCAGAAACCTAAATAAAGTGAGAGGACAGCAAAGGCAGAGGCTGAGCAAGTACAAAGGCCCAGGGGCAGTTTGCCTGGGAAGGGAAGGGTGGCCTTGCTCCTGGAAAGGCTAGAAAGAGGGAGTGACCAGGCCCAGACTGCAAGGGCCCGAGCAGGCCTTGCCTGCGCACTGGGGCATTGGGAAGGCACAGTGTTCAGAGCTGTCCTGAGGGCTGCAGGGAAGTTGGTGTCTGTCTCAGTTACTTTTCTCTCATTGCTGGGACAAAATACCTGACACCCAAAATGAAGGAAGGAAAGGTTTGCTCAGCTCAGTCAGTGGAGGCTTCAGTCCATGCCTGGCTGGTTCTAAGGCAGAGTGGTACATAGCAGAGGGCAGCAGTTCATGGTGGTGGAAAACAGCAAAGAGCAGAGGGAGGAGCAGCAGCTGTGGCAGCTAGCAAGCCTCGCTCCCCTCCTTATATTGTATTCATGCTATGCGACCCAGGGTGGGTGTAGCACTGACACCGATAATAACAGCACTGGATCATGAATTAATCATGAACTCCAGAAGCCACCCCTTGATTGCATGAGGCTTTGAGGGGGCGCCTGGACCCAAAACATAACAGCATCCCTCCCTTTCCCTACTGAGTGCCTCACCCACCTGACCCCAGTCATTAGTGAAGCCAGCTCCTCCCTGCAGTCAGCCCTAGTCCTAGGTGACAAGGTGAACACTGGAGAACATAGTTCCAACAGATGTGGTTCTTCCGTCTGGCCTTAGTCCAGGGCTGTCTCCAGAACTGCTGTGAGGCAGCTAGGCTTCAACTGCTTCGGCACCTGAGCTGCCCTCAGGCACCTACCCACCTGGGCCGCTGGGCTCCCTCCCCAGGGAGGGCCACAGCACACGGTTTCAGCTGCAGAGTGCCTTCTCCGCAGAGGGCCACATCAGCCCGTGAATGGTGGTCACTTTCCCCATGCAGGGAAGGAAAATGTTAGTCTCCTGTGGAGCAGGAAGCCCTCCTCTGCCTAGGGAGAAAAGCACCCACTGTTCTCCAGCCACTGCTTACCTACCTGCCATAAACCGCCTGTCCACAAGAAGGCAGGAGCCAGAGCAATTTGTTTTTCTCCCTGATGGAGGGATCAGTGAACTTTCACAGCAGGAGGGAAGGGCTGGTTTCTGGTATGACCTTTGGCATGTGCAGTCACAAGGTATCTCTGAGTGAGAAGAGGGAAGCATTTCTTTTCCTGTCCTCAAGTGCACAGACAGCTCTGGCATTGCTATGAAGTAGTTGCTTCAGCAGACCATTGGAGAAAGGAATGTAGAGGTTAAAATAGTGTATTTTCTAAACATAGCCCTAGGGAGGTGTTGGCTGTGCACAGTTCTGTAGAGGGGCCATGTGTGTGGTGAGCTGGAGGGGGGCTCTAGATTCAGCCCGCAGTGCCTCCCCTTCTAGAGTGGTGACTTAATCCGTCAACCTCTGTTTCCTGATTTCTTCAAAGGGAACAATACTACGGGCCCCAAGGATTTTTGCAGTCAGCTGGCTGATAAATGTGATTTGAGCTGCCTCAGGCAATTTATAGGATTTGTCAAATCTATCATAAATCGGATACATTTTACAACAGAAATGTTACTGTGTTCATTTGTAGGGCAGCTCCACAGGAGTTACTGAATAGTGTCCAGCATGTATATAATGCCCAGTGTATGCACCCTGCTATCATTGTAGAATACTAGCACTTCTGAATTCTGAAACAGATTCCAGAGCATCAGATAGGGGTTATGGATCTATCACATCAGCCATCCTAGAAGGATTCACACCAGGGTCTTGATGTGCAGCAGTAACATACAGTGCTCCATTGTTCTTGGCTACTCTGATTAGTAATGTTGTTTAATTATGCAGAGGAAAGTTACCAAAGCCCAGTGCATGGGAAGGGCAATAGAAGCGAGTTCGCCTCCCATGAGCATGATAGGTTTGGGCAGTTCCCTCTGCATCCCTAAAGCCTTAACTCTCCTCACCTGGAAAATGCAGGGTGGACCAGATCCAAGCTCCTGGCTTCCTTGGGTCCAACACAACTTTTTGAAAAGGATTTTGGCAAAGTAATCAATACAGGGCCATAAATATAAGACAAGAAAGAAAATAAAAAGATAACGTCTTAGCAAAACATCTGAACACTAAAGTCTAGCCACTCCCAAAGCCCAAGCAAAGTCCTCGGAGGCTTGCATCTACTTGATAATACACTTGGCTGGAAGAGAACATGGTATTCTGTGCACTGTTGCTGATACTTTGTCCAAATCAAGGGCTAAACTTGGAGACAAAAGCAGGATGGCCACCGCGAACGTGTTAGCTTGTAGGTGTGAGGGATTAGCAACTCAGATTCCATGAGGGGCAGTGATGCGAATGAAGTTCACTGCAGGTAAAGTCCTGGATAAAACAAAGGCCGTCATCCTCTGAGTCCTACAGCATTCTTCTTTAAACATTCAATGTATAGCAAAGCATGTAGTGAGTCCTAGAGGCAGGTGGTTGGAAACAGGTGTTACCTGTGTGTGACCATCCAGTGGGATATTTAAAACTGGCCACAGTGCACAGCAGCCTGTCATTGTGAGGGACAGCCCTGCATGTAGCAGCATGTCCAGTACCTCTAACTTCTGTCCGCTGAATGCCTGTAACACCGTTATGATCACTGTCATAACTGGAAGTGCCCCTAGTAATTTTGAAAATGGGACCTGGTGGGCATTGCTGCCCCTGATGCACAGCCTCTGGCCCACCTCACGTCTCAGGCCCACAAGCTCCAACAGAATTAGTGGGAGTGGGGCTGGGGGTAGGACACCAGGCGGCCACCCACAGCCCCGCCATTGACCACCACTGTCTTCTCCGGCTGCTGTTCTAGGCCCAGCTGATTGCACAGTCCATAGGGCAGGCGTTCAGCGTTGCATACCAGGAATTCCTCAGGGCCAACGGGATTAACCCAGAAGACCTCAGCCAGAAGGAGTACAGCGACCTGCTCAACACCCAGGACATGTACAACGACGACCTGATCCACTTCTCCAAGTCGGAAAACTGCAAAGATGTAGGTACTTTCCTGAGGCTGGGCTGGCTGGGTGGGGTTCTGGGGAGAACAGGACAGCTCTCTTACGGAAGCGAAGACAACAGAGGCTGAAGGGTGAGATGCTGACAGGACCTGTGGAGTGGCTCATGCCGACGGGCAGCTCTTCCACCTTGGGGCCCTATTGCTTAATGCTGGCATGAACAAGTACCGAAAGACAGCACATCTTCTCGTCCCAGGAGTCCCAGTGCATATTTGGAATGGGTTCTTGAGGCAGGCTGCAGCTGGACTCTGCCCTTATGAAGCCCTCAGTCTAGGTAAGAGTGCTCAAAATGTTTAGCAGTGGCACCAGTCCAAGCACTGGTCAATGCTAGCTGCCCTTGGCTAGACAGAACAGACTGCAAGTTCAGGAGATAGAGCTTGTACATGCCATCACCTTAGACCAAGCTGTCTGGGAGTGTCTGGAGGACAAGGCTGGACTGGAGGGCGAGCAGTTACTTGGAACATGTAAGGGAAAGCAGAGCGAACTCGAGCGCAGAATCACAAAGGTCAGAGAGCTCCAGATTTGCTGGGGAATCAGGAAGGAAGATGGCTCAGAGCAGGGTGTAAATGAAGGGAAGGAGGACAGGGAGAGGAGAAGGAAGAAGGGAGAGGGAGGGGGGAAGGAAGAAGGGAAGAAGGAGAGGGGGAGACAGAGACACAGAGACGGATCAGCATGAGCCTGAGACAAGGACTCTCGTTGAGGGAGTATACAGAGAACCCACACACAGGACAGACTTTGAGTATCAGAGCAGGGCACTGGGCACCAAGAGAGAGCATGGCCCTCTGGGGCGATCAAGGGCTTTGTGATCCAAAGGAAACACTGGCATACACGTTGCAGGACAGCTTTGTCCCACCACAGGGCAAGCAGCTGTCTGGTCTGTGCAGCCCAGACCAAGGTTGGGCAATGGGTAGGTTAGTTTGTTGTAACTTCAGCAATGGGTAGGTTATTTTGTTGTAACAAAATGCCACAGACTGGATGGCTTCAACGACAGACATGCTTGTCTCTCAAGGCTGGCAGCAGTGGTACGAGATCAAGGTGTTGATAGCAGTGATGCCTTCTGAGGACCACGAGGAAAGGACCTGCTCCAGGCCCTTCCCCTTGGCTCTAGATGGGGCTGGTTCCTCCTGTGTGCTTCCGTGTTCTTCACGTCATCTTCTCTGCTGGCCCTTACATGTTCCAGATAGCTCCCTGTGTGTCTGCGTGTCCACGTTTCCTCTTGTAGTGGCGCAGGTTATGCTGGATTAGACCCCACCCAGTGACCTCACTTCAGCCTGGATACCTCAGTCTGAGGCACTGAAGAGATTCTGGAGGTTGGCACTTAACATAGATTTACAAATTCTTTGAGGAATTCAGTCCTCAAAGTTTTTTTTTTTTTTTTTCCCCCACTTTGGCAAGGACAGTTCTTCAGAGAGTATCCCCACTACTAACTGAGAGCTTCAAGGGTTGGGGGCTGAGGCCCTAGCTGTGAGGCAGACCGAGGTGCCAGGACACACGCACTCTGTCTCCGTGTCTCTGTCTGTCTGTCTGTCTGATCTGACCCCATGAGTACCCGGCATCACGCATGTCCAGGGTGGCCTGCTTGTGTGTACTCCCGATCTTTTGGTCACAGAGAAGTGTTTCTTTATGTTTCATTCGAGATTCTTAAACAGTGGAGCAGATTTATGAAGCACTGTGAAATGAAGCCCCAACAGGCCCCCACCTCCACCTCATTCCCTGCCACTGGGGACACTGGCATGGCCAAAAAAACAAAACCAGACTACTAGTGTGAAATGAGAGTGAATTAAGAAAAAATGCCGCGGTCCTGTGTGAAATACTTTCCTACTGACTCCCAATACCAGAGACCATGCAGACAAGTGCTCGCTGGGGCTGTGGTCAGTGTGAAATGTCTGCCTATTTTCCCTGATGAGAAGGGAAGAATGGCCTTGATTCCTGTCATTGTCCTTCGTAATGGCCGATCCAGGCTTTCTAAGTATTTTTCTCCTTTCAGGTTTTCATAGAGAAGCAGAAAGGGGAAATCCTGGGCGTTGTGATTGTGGAGTCTGGCTGGGGATCCATCCTGCCAACCGTCATCATAGCCAACATGATGCATGGTGGCCCTGCAGAGAAGTCAGGGAAGCTGAATATCGGGGACCAAATTATGTCCATTAATGGCACCAGCCTGGTGGGCCTGCCTCTGTCCACCTGCCAGAGCATTATTAAGGTGAGTGGACACGGGAGAAGCCAGGATACGCTTGTCTTGCAAACCTGCAATCGCATGAGTGTGACTGTGTGCCGGTCGGTAATATTTATGAAGCTGTTTCCAAGTGTCAGCACTGAGAGAGCCACAAGCACTCGAGGCACTGACTTGCCCTCAGGCAGCTGACCCTCGAGCTTGAGTCGTCTACGTCGGGCAGTAGGTGGGGCTCGGGTAGCACCGCTGTGCAGTGCCATGGCCATACCCCCCACCAGTATCACTGATCCCTAGACAGCCCCTCTGCAGGGGGACGTAGCAACCCTGTCCGACATCGTGGAAATATGCTCCCAGTCCGAGAATGCCGAGACCGATGAGCATGTCTTCTCCCACAGGTATGAGGAGAAACTGTTAGCGTCCCTCTCAGACCGTGGCAGGATTACTTACTCTTCACCCTGAACTGATGCTATTATTCAAGCCAAGGAGAGCTGCTTACAAGCAATTTCATGTAAGCATTTCAGGGGAAGAAATTAGATTTTCTTCTTAGAAAGGAAGCATCCCTGTGTAGTCTGTTAAGCCCACTGGTACTTGCTTACTGCACCACCTATGTGGAAATACTCCAAAAGGCTTGGGACACAACGCTGTGGCCTTACGGCAGACTGGGACTACACAACTTGCCTGGTCCGTGGGGTTTTATGAAAGACCATTAGCACGTAGCTTTGGGGGAGAAATGAATGCATTCCTACAGCAAAATCACATAGGCATCATTTTCTTTTGAGGAGAAGGGGATAGAGCACCTAGGTGAGCATATGTGACTCAGGCACAGTTGCCCCTTTAAGAAAATAAATTATATCTCTTGCTTAATACACAGATGGGGCTTAACAGGCATAGGGCTTCTATTTCCAAAAATGTGTCATTAGGCTGTTCTGTCATTGTATAGACACAGACTTACACAAACCTAGTCGGTCACTAGAGGCGGCCTCTTGAGGCAAGCAGAATGCATGGTAATCATGATCTCTGTGAGGGTCTTCTATCCTAGGAGGAGATTATATGCTAAGATGGCAGCAGAAAGTATAGCAGAGTAAATATGTAAGCCAGTAATGCGTTCATCATAATTATCAAGTATTCTGTGCAGGCTATACAGTGTGTGCTATTTTTGGGGTTTGTTTTTTCTTTTTGGTGGTCTTGGGCACGAACCCAGGGCCCCACACATGCTAGGCCAGGGCTCTGCCTCTGAGCTGCACTCCAGCCTGTGCACTGCTTTTACATGACTGCTAGTTAGTAGAGGCAGCGACACCAGCATTGGCACAAGCACACGCAGAGTGCGCTGTGCTGTGACCTTAGAGCAGCCGTGCGGCCGCTCTCAGCTTCGCTGCTCTGATCTTGCTGTTCTGCCGTGGCCTGTGGTTAGAAAGACGTCATCCTGCCACACACGGCTGCGCGTTACTAAGGAGACGAGAGGCTGCACCCTGAGCACAGCAGGCACGGACTTGGGTTAGGGGCTGAGCGGAGCCTCGGCGAGCCCGGAGTGACACTGTGTGTGTTTTGGGGGGGGGGGGGGAGTGGCGTCCTTGGGAAGGCTCAGTGGCCCAAAAGGCTGCACGTGGCCAGAAGGGGAACCACGTGTACAGCAGCGCCACATTTGTCACGGAGGTTATGTCCCAGACACTCCCACGATAAGTGAGAATCAGCAAAGTAGTGATATTATATTTTAGTATTTATATTTTAAGGCTTTATGAACACTTTCCACACTTCTATAAACCATTCCCACACGTTTAAAAACACTTCCAGTGTTCTTAACCATTTTCTAAATTCATAACCCTGTGTAATTTTAACAGCATACGTATACTGTACACTGCTGCAAAATCCCATGATGTAGCAAAAACTCAATAAATAATTTAGGTTAATATTTTTTGAAAACCTGTGAAACAGTGAGTCCATGAAAGCTGAACCTTGAAATAGTGAGGGACTACTGTACCATGATGTTTAAGCTGACCTTGAGGTAGGAAAACCTAAACTGAGAAACAAGGGCTGCGGCATTCTGAAGTCTCCATTTAGGTGGATGAACGCGAGCTGACACTGGGTCCAGAGCACAGGGTCTCAGCCCAGCGTTGAGAGCCAATCTGGGGTTGCTGTGGTGACAGGGAGAGCTGCCCACGGGAACCAGGGACACCGGAGAGCTCTCTGGTGAGGTTGCACCCACATCAACACTGCTCTGCGTCCCTGGGGGACAAGTGACTTACTGATCACTTACCTAGAGGCACAGCAGATGTAGGCCTGCAGTGGGGGTGGGACACTTGTCTAGCAGGGAGAAGCGTCAGGGCCTGAGGCTATGGAGATCAAGGGCTGCTGCCCTGTGCTGTGTGTGGGTCACTTGCTGAACCCTCACAGAGGCCTCCCATTGGGCAGGCTCTGTTGTGCAGACTTGGAAACAGGCACAGTGAAGACACAGGAGGTCATTGGGAAAGCCGGACTGCTCCACCAGTAGATCACCTGCCTTTTGTGCAGAGTTGCCCCAGGGAGGGTGTCTAGCCAAGTGATGGATCCAAGCTGAGAACCTCAGTTGAGGTGACCTCAGATGGCCTGGAGGCAGTCTGAGTTGTCACCCCAGGGAAACAGGTGCCCAAGCGCACAGTAGCTGCAGGTCCAGGTGTACTGCCCAGTGCCCGTAGTGCACAGCACAGACCCCAAAGCACAGCTATTTAACCCCAGAAGCCTGCAAAGCCAGGCTTGAGAAACCCTGCATAGATGTTGGAATTGAAGTGTAGAAAAGAGAAGTCAGTGACAGGGAGGGTGGTGAGGAGGGATGATCTGGAAAGGTTTAAGAAGGCAAGAAGAGGGGCGTGCTAGACTGAATGTGTCCTTTCAAATGCATACATAAAGGCCGGGATCCAACATGGTAGCATTAGAGATGGGGTCCTGGGAGGGTCACGAGGGTGGAACCCTAAATAGGATCGGGGCTCATAGAAAAGGGACACCAGAGAGCTCTCGGGCCCTCCTGTTCCACATGAGGATGCAGCCAGAAGTAGGCTGTGTACAGCCCAGAAAGTGACACACAAGAACCCAGCCTTGCTGGCCTTCTGCCCTGTGCAAAGCAGCTTCTGTTGTCCAGAAGCCACACGGGGCTGCGGTGCTTGGGTGGGCAACCTGCGCTGACAGAAGAGAGGCTGGCCCGAGTGAAGGTAGCGAAGAGGCCTGGGCAGAAGGCGCAGAGGGGCTTCATGGCCCGACTCCTCCCCTTCCCTTGCTGCCACTCTCAGAAGCATGGGAGCAGGCGAGGGGCGTGCAGGACTCTAGGGCAGCTGGACACGTCTCATGCCATGTGAGGACCTGTGCTGTTCCAAGCATCACCATGTCAAGGTGGAAAGAAACCAGCTGCCCCAGTCATTGCCTAATGGTGCGTTTCTTCAAAGCACTGAACTTGAGCATCTATAAATGCAGTCTTGGGGGCCAGGGTCAGTAGAATAAACGCTTGCCTGGCAAGTGCAATGGCCTGAGTTCAATCCCTGGTTCCACACACAAAAAAAAAGATTTGCTTTATAAATGTAGTCTCTGCAAGAGGAGGTTAGATGGCTATGCATGAGGAAAGAGATAGAACCAAGGGTGGAGAGAAACAAATCACTGCCTTTGCGGCTGCCCTCATGGGCAGGCCCCTTTATGGAGCATTGAACTTTTGCCAGGCCCTGGACACGCAGCTTGGCTGAAAAGCCAGGTTGCCCCTCGGTGGCCTCTTGGCTAGGGAGGAAAGGCTTGCCGCTCGCTGACAGCTGGCACTGCCAGTACCAGGTGCAGACTGACCCTCGTGGGCTAATTACTGTCGCTTCCACCCTCCAAACGTCATGCTGTCCAGCCTGCATCTGGGCAGATGCCCTCAGCTCCTCCTGGCACTGCGGGGGGGGGGGGTCGTCTGGGCTCCAGAACTTTTTGTTCCTGTGGACTTCAGTATGCCTCAGGACTCTGCAGTGACTGGCAAGAGGACCTTGACTATCAGTATTTCCCTTGTAAGCCAGAGTTTCTCCGGTCAGTGGTAACCACCCAGGGATGCTGTCCAAGTGCAGCTCTGATTTGGCAGCCCCGAGCAGGCTTTGCACTTTCAGCAAGCACTTGGTGATGGTGATGGCTCCAGTTTCCTGCCAAGATTGCAGGAGGTAGCATGTAGTTCTAGAGTTACAGATGCTGAATTATCTTTCTAGCTCTTATTCTTCCTATTCCCATCAATTTCTTTAGCACAGTCATTAGTAGATGAAGTGTGTTAGTGGCTCTCTGTACATCCTGTTTCCTCCATGGCCCTTCCTTTGGATATTTCTTCTAGCCCAGATTCCCTCCCTCTCACCACAGTACCGCCTTCCACTCTCTTGTTACTATAGAGACCAGCCTAGCTTCCACCCTCTTCTCTCCTCCCTACCCTTCCCTTCCCACCATATTTCTTAATTTGTGGCACCAGCCCACTGTTGTCATGGGAATGGATGGCCATTTATTTAATTGACACCCCTAATAAAATGTCACCTTGGAAATCTAAGTTAATGGGACCCAACTTGAAACACTGATTAGGAACTCAGCGCAAATACACGGTCTGGTTATTTCCAGTTGCCGCCTGCTAAGCCTCATCTCACAGCACATTTTTTTCCCAGTCTTGAAATTCTCTAAGGGACTAATCAGGCATCTTAAATCAACTCTTATAAAAGAACCTACCAGCATGTGTGAATTTCTAGGTAACACTGAGAAAATAAGGTCATTCTCTTGCTTTCCGGTATGTTCTGTGAGGTTTTCTCAATTGTACACGATACCTGAATGATCCCAGTGGTCGTTAGGGGGGAGCATTAAAACCATTTGGCTTTGTCTAAAGGGATGGGACTCTAGCAGCAGGCTCCTGGCTTGGCATTCTCTGCTGGGTGTCCTACCCATCCTGGCTTTGTAGCGTGTGATCCTAGAGACAGAGGTGAAGGGACTCCAGCCTGCAGCCCTGTCTTCCTTCTGACAGTCTCTTGTCCAGCCTTCACTGAGCTCCAGGATGCCTACAGGAGCCATGCTCCCCTCCCACTGTCTCCAGAGCCAAGTGCTGTTCTTGGCACACAGCAGGTGATCCGTGTTGTGTTGTCTTGTTTTTTAAGTAGCTAAATAAAGGGCGTGCACTCAAAGGAAGAAGATTTGCAAGAACGATGCCCGGGATGCCATCATCTACAGCTTACTTTCTGTGGGGAAGACCATTTAACATCAAGTGACATGTGTTTTGAAGTATAATGGTTGAGATTTAGTATTGTGGGCTAAGATATGTAGAAAAGTACACATTAAAAGGAAACAAAGAATTTGCAACTGGAAGACATGTCAGCAAGTTTCACCATTTGCAGGAAAGATGAGAAAACTTGAGGCAAAAGAAAGGTAGAGCCCGCTGAGATCCCACTGCTTGGGCTGGAAGCAGCATGCCTGGAGCCCGAGTCTTCCTCCTTAGCCTGTGCTCACGCCCCCAGGGTGAGCAGAAGCCAGCACTTGCACGCACCTGTCCACAGGGGTGCTGGGAACTGCTGTGGGGTAGAGGGCCAGGATTGTTTGCAGATTTTTTCACCCAGAGAATTCCATTTGGATTGCTCTGCTTTGAAACACCATTCCCTCCACTAGGGAGTTTTCCATAGGAGAAGCCACTGGGGGATGCTTATCACTGTGAAATGAGCATGAGCAGATAGGTACCTAGGGTGACGCCACAGGACAGTGACAGCTGTCCATTGGAAGGTTCAGGTCTTCCAGGAAACAGTGCAGTTCAGAACACTGGGCAGGGACATGCCAGAGATGGAGAAGCTGGGTCCCTTTCACCCTGAGGAGACAAATGGAATCGTGCAAAGGCAGTGGGAATCTGAAAAGGGGCCAAAAGCATGAGGAGCAGGAGTTCTGAAGGACTCCTATCACATAGGCAAGTGACCTAAACACGCATGCCCGAGTCATGGCTGGAATGAGAGGCTCAGGGACACAGGCTTCTGGTGCCAGCCCCAGCTGCTGTTTCTCTGAGCAGGCCTTTGTCATGTAAGATTCTCTCCACTGCGCGCGGGCAGGAGAAGGCACACTGGGTTATGAAAATAACACACCTAGAGGCTGGGGAGATTGCTCAGCAGAATAAGCACTTGCCTGGCAAGTGCAAGGGCCTGAGTTCAATCCCTGGTTCTGCAAAAAAGAAAATAACACACCTGTGCTTAAAGCTGGCTGTTGGGAACTTGATCGAGTCACTCAGGATCTCCAAGCCCCCACTTCCTCTTCTGTGTAATAGGGATAACTAGAGCTGCCAGCCTGTTGGGGAGATTAACTGAAACATCACCTGTGACCCTCCAGCTTGGTCCCAGGCAAGTCCCAGTGTTCAGTGTCGTGCAGTCACCATCACTGTGGTGGGGCTGGTTTCATTGTGTTGGGGTAGGTGTATCCATGGTCCCCAGGTGTTCAAACCTGGAGATGGCTGGACAAGGTCAGGTCATGCAGTGACTGAGACGGCCACCCTCTTCAAGCGGCCCCTGGCCTTGCTAGCACCTTTGCTGATGGAGAAGTACATGTACATCTATAGGTCAAATCAGTCTTGGAAAAATTAATTCACCTCCGTGCAGGTGAGACCAGTGTCTGCAGGGCAGGTGTTGCAGGGTTCAGAAGTAAACATGTGTCAGAATCACCGAGAAGACTGGTCAGCATAGGTGGCTGGGTCCCACTCCTACATTGAGTGACACAGAATTGCTGTCATGAGGAGAGAAAGCAGTGGTTACAGCCCTAGCAAGCTGTGTAAGGACAGGTAACCAGAGCTGAGGACAGCTGTGTAGCCTGCACTCTAAGCAAACCCCCATCCCTTAAAAGATGGGTGGTCTCTTCTGCCATAGTAGCAGGCCAGACTCTTGCCACTAATTGTGTGTGCAC
Source organism: Ctenomys sociabilis (assembly GCA_004027165.1). NCBI lineage: Eukaryota > Metazoa > Chordata > Mammalia > Rodentia > Ctenomyidae > Ctenomys > Ctenomys sociabilis. The sequence continues at coordinate 124,805 of PVKA01001452.1, forward strand.
TAGTGTCTGCCCCATTCCACCTCTGCTCAACAGAGCTTGTGAGTAGGAATCCAAGGTCCCAATCCCAACCTCATGGACTACGCACCTTGGACAATGTAAGTTGCCGTGTTTCTGTCCACATCGGCAAAATGTAAAATATGAGTTCTGACCTTGCACAAAATAAGGTTTGCGGGCTGGGCAAGGAGTGTCGCTCAGTCACAGCTGCAGAATTTACAGCTCTCTGTAGACCAGGAGGCAGTCACCTTCCATGCACACCTGTCCTGGGTTTGACATTGTTCTCCTGGGCTGCTCTTCCTGCCTGGCCCACAGAGGGCACGAACTGGGCCAGCTGGTGAACTGAAGGGGTGCTATCTCCAAGGGACACCACGGGCTTGAATTATGTACACCTTGTTCCCTGCTGTCTGTCTGCTGGAGGAGAGGCTGCCCACTCATCCTGAATACTGGCTTTTAGGAACAACTTCTCCCCTTCACATCTGGCCCTTGGAGGCAAGGGACAGTGGCTGACCTTGAATGACTTCCTGGTCAGCTGCCTCACCAGATGGGGATCTGGTCAGGCAGTCATTGCCGGCCCACATGCACTGATCTCCCCTGCAGGCAGCTCTGGAAGCAGGGCCAGACAGCAGGGCCTTCCTCCACAGCAGTGTGCTCAGAGCAGAAAGTACATTTTCTGTGGGCTGAGGCTTGCAACAGCCACTGCCAGCCCAGACCCTCGAGCTCTTGTGGAGGGCCTCTAGAAGCCTGGTGGGGCTCTTCTGCCTCAGGGACATCTGCTCTTATTTATCTGACTACATCAGCCATCACCATCTTCTCTGCCCCTTCTTCATGTTTCAGGGCTTAAAGAATCAAGCCCGAGTCAAGCTGAATATTGTGAGATGTCCTCCGGTGACCACTGTGCTAATCAGAAGGCCAGACCTTCGCTACCAGCTGGGTTTCAGTGTCCAAAATGGAATTGTAAGTACAGCTCACTCCATGCCCTTTTCCAAAATGTGGACAAATAAAAATAGAGATAGAATTTGGTTTATTTTTTTAAGCTGGTCCAGCCCTTAAAAACATTCATCATGGACAGGGTTTTCCTTTTTTTGTTCTTTGTGTGCTAGGAATTGGGTCTGGGGCTCTGTGCTCTGCATGCACTCTACTACCGGCCCAACGCCCTAGTCCTGTCTTTACATTTTGAAGTAGTCCCTCACTAAGTTGCCAACACTGATTGAAAACTTGCGAGCCCCACCTCAGCTCACAAGGCAACTAAAATTACAGGCATGCACCACCACACCTGTTTGTTAGTTTACTGTACTGCTGGGGTTTTGCTCTTTGGGGGTGCTGTGGGATGAACCTAGAGCCTCAGGAATGCTGGACCAGTACCACCACCTTAGACCTCCTAGTACCCTGGTTTTGTCTCCAATGTGGAGAGCAGCTGGGCACCCCAGGGATGCACACACCGCGCACGCCTGCTGCCAGGTCTGCTGTGCTGTGGCTTTTAAGTAAAGATGAACATGCTGGAGCACAGAATCCACTTAGGAAGTTCACATTTTTTTTTTTTTTTTGAGCATTTCAGTGTCTTATGCATGAGGTGGGGTCTCTGGACCTTGCAGCAGAAGGGCGTCCTTGCCAGCAGCCATACATTCTGCCCAGCCCAGTGCCCGGCTGTTGCATCATAAACAGCAGCGTCATTGTTATCTCTGTACACAGTGACATGAGCCAGAAGGTGTCTGTCCTCTCTAGCTTGCCACACTGTGGACACCCCCTGGGGTCCTAGGGCCACTTTGGCTCACATGTGCTGGCCCTGGAATCAGGCTGCGGGCGCTGGGTGAATACAGGTGTGGCTCTGGGAAGTAATTACAGCTTGTGCCGCACAACCTGGCAGTCAGGACCTTTGTCACCTGGATGGCAACCTCAGACAGCTCTTCTCACCAAGGTCCCGGGGACTAGAGTGTCAGAGTGCGGTGTGCCATGAAATCCAGTGACCTGCTGCATTCGCCGTGCACATGTGACGCGGTGGCCGCGTGGGTCTGTGGAACTGACTGTTGTGGGAGGAAGTGCTGCAGGCCAGGCCACGTGCACTTCTCAGAGATTCGCCAGCCGGGGACTCGGGGCCAGGGAAGATGGTCTTCCATCTCCACGCCGTCTTGGGACCTGAGAGCCGCCCACAAGCCTGACTTAGTCTTTGGCTCTGCTAGATCTGCAGCCTCATGCGAGGAGGAATAGCTGAGCGAGGCGGCGTCCGCGTGGGGCATCGGATCATTGAAATCAACGGGCAGAGTGTGGTGGCCACGCCCCACGAGAAGATCGTCCACATTCTCTCCAATGCTGTTGGGGAGGTAGGAATGGAGTCTGGGCTGCGGAGGAACGGAGGGCACCATTGGGTGCCCCTCGAGTCATGCTGGGCCTTCCTGAGAATTCTTCTGAGTGTCCTCTCCCTCTAGATTCCCCTCAGTACCCAGAACCTCCTATCTCTGCCCAACACTGAGCCTTAGATAGGAGCTGCCTGAGAATACCTCTGTGACAGGAAAGCAGGCTGCCTCTCCCTTCTTCGGCTCTCAGATCTTTGCTGCCTCCCCCTGTTGCTGCCCTGATTTCATCCCATTTTCACTGTTAGTCCCACTAAATGTGGTTGGAAGACTGAATCTCAGATTCAAGTCTCAGTGCTACAGTGGCCCTTTAGAAGTCTCCCCAGCAGGACCTTGCTGGAAGTCCTGACTGCACTTCTCTTATTGCCAAGAGAGTAGAGGGAGGCTGGTGGATTAGAAACCTAGGGTGGCTCCATTTCAAACATTCTCTGTCTTTCAAAGAACCAAGAACAAGAGCATCTGACTGAGAAAATACCTAGTTTTCCTTGTTCATTTCCTGTTACCTCCGAACTTTCTAGAAAGTTGTAGGAGACAGTGTGAAAGCTGTCACATGAGAGGCACTATCTGTCCAGGGCCCACACAGCCGTGCCCACTGCTCATGTGCGTTTCCTGCCCACAGATTCACATGAAGACGATGCCAGCTGCCATGTACAGACTGCTGACGGCCCAGGAGCAGCCCGTGTACATCTGAGCCTGCGCCTCTTGCTCCTGCGCAGTGCCATGCATGGAGGCCTCTCCTCGTCGTGGTTGTGTTTCTCGTGCTGCATCCCTGTGTCCACTGAAACATTTTCCCTTCCCACCCAGCACCTGGTCTTACACAGAAAGAGAAGAATCCGCAAGGACCTCTTTGCTCTCTGTCTCTTTCCCAGTTTTGTTTTGTTTTTTCCTGATGATACCAGGGAAGTTTTCCTGTGCGCCCCTTGAGGGTGGAGAACTGCAAGTATCCACCTGGGATCTCCCCCCATCCTGGAGGGCCTTGGGGGTTCGTGAGGTGGCTGTGACTGACGATGGGAGGTCATCTCTCCCCAAGAGGCTCAGACCTGGTGGAAGGGACTCCCGGGGGCAGCACAGCAGCTGACTTAGCAGTGCCTACACCCGGTCGCTCATGTCTGCTCCCTGGGAGTCATCTGATGGGACTGTGATATGAGGGGACCAGCTCGTGTCACGCTAGGAATATGTACTGCCCGTCATGTTCCGGAGCCCCATCCGTTATTTCCACCCTGACTTTCCGAACCAATCTTAAACCTCATCCATGGCTGGTTTTAGTTTCAGCATGTGTTATGTTCCCATGTGGGCCTCCTCAGCCCAGGATAAAAGGGGATGTACTGGCCTCACAGGACAGTCCCTGAGCACTGCAGAGAGCTGCTCATTTGCAGGCCATGCACAGCCTCACCAGGTTGTCTGGAAGTTACCAGCCAGTAGCCACCACAGGCAGAGCTGGCTCTGCGTATCACACACTCATGCTACAAGCACAGTGAGGCAGGCTGAGGAAAGCCCACCATAGCCCCTCCCTGGGAGATCCTGGCCCTGACGGGAGGTTTGGCCACAGGGCTCAGCCTTGTCCTGAGAGGGAAGCTTACCCTGGAGCCTCCCAATACCAGCTTGACTCAAGTGTGTCCACGGAGAGTGGCCCATGCCTTCCACAGGGGTCCTGGGGCCGGTGAACTGCTCCTTTTGAAGAAGATGTGGGATTGCTGGTGCATGGTTCCTGTCCTGAGTAGAAGCCAGTCTTCTGCTCTGTTAGGTCACTAGACCAGATGTGGTGTCTGAAAGACCAGTGTGGTTCCTAAGGACCAAAACTAAGGGTCATTAATGATCTTGAGTGATGCCTAGGATCCCAAACGCATTCCAGGAACGTCCACCTGCAGCCCCTAGGTCTGACTTTCTGGCTGCCAGGGAACAGTGTGTGTCCATCAGGTGCCTCCCATGTGTGGGTCCGTGGCAGTTCAGGGAAGGTACGTTAGTAGTAGTTATTATTCTGAGCCACTTTTCACTTATTCTTGGTCCAAAGAGCATTTAGTTTTCATTGTGGGGTGTGGTTTTTCTGTTTTGTTTTATTCATGACCTCAGTAGAAACAGGGGAAGAAAAACTAATATATTTTGTAATATTAATATAGTCCCTGTTCTCTGCACCTGTGATATTTATGTTCTGTTTGTAGGAATAGAAATTCAGTGAGCAAATGTTGGTAGGATATATTTATAGAGAGAGTGGAGGGGTTTACAAGAAAGAAGAGTGAAAATAGCGAGATTAGAAGCAGATTTCAACTCAGGGGTGGCGTGGTCACTACCTGGGGTTGCTGCATCTTTGGAGCTGTCTGCACAGAATCAGAAAAGCCAGGTGTTTGAAATAAATTAGCAGCTGAACCCTCAGTTTGGCCCTAGTGCAAAAAGCTTCAGTGAAGAGAGGCTGCGAGCTGCCCAGATGTCCCATCTGAGAAGGGAAAGGACTGCTGCCCCTGCACAGAACTGCAGGGTGGGGCCAGGGGAGCTAGGACCCCAAGACTTGCATTAAAGATGCTTACCAGAGTGCTATAGAGAACGGGCCCAAGCACAACCTACTACCCATGTGAAGGCTAGGAACTGTGGCCTAGGTTCTATTTACTTTTGCAGAAGTAACCCAACTACAGCCTAATATCAGAAATAAATACTAAAGAGTCATCACCCATCTCTCTTCTACCAAAAGAGACAGCAGAACGGGAATAACATGATATGGGAGCCATCTCAGGTAGCCAAGTACCCCAGAAATAACTGGAAGGACTCATGCCTGCCTGTGCTCAGGATGGCCACATGGGCACCTGCCCAAGCACCTGGGCAGGACCAGAGGCTGCCTGAGATTGGCCTGGAGATGGGAGACTCACAAGCACATCCCTGCACAACTCCAAATAATTAAGCTTTTCTACCCCAGGGAGAGATGCACTTTCAATTCCTATTGCAGAGAAACTTCGGAGACCCTGAGAAGGGCTGTAAGGCCAATCTCTGAAGCTCTCCTGGAGAAGTAACGTGTTGTGGCTCCATCTTTCCTTGCTAGGGAAGGTGGTTCCCCACACCCAGAGTTGCCTCTTGGAGAGGGACCCAGGCCTGCCTGGCAGAAGCCTGTTCTTCGCTTCTGCCAGCATCAGCCTGGGTGTGGTTAACCTTGGAACTGGGCTCTCAGGTGTCAACCACTCCATGTCCAACAGTCTCGAGTGGTGGTCTCCTTCCCATTTGATACTCCCATATATATATGTAAATATCTCAACACCCTGTATGCTGGGGAAGACTGTACAGAGCATCCTTCCCCCAAATTGCAAGGCCTAAAGCCACTCTGGCCACTCAGCTGGGACAGGCTCCCAGGTCCACCTCCCCATTGGAGACCAGCCAGGACACACTAGAACCCAGCCTGCCTCTGCCTTCTCCAGTGGGAGCGTTTCAGGGAGCCACCATCAGCCTTGGGTCCACGAGAGAGAAAAACCCCCAAAGACCAACGTCTGGAGCCCACTTTCCAAGACTCCTTCCTCCTGCCCAGAGCGGCTTCTGGGGGCGGGGCACATTCCAGGGCTTACTTTATGAGCACTGCGCATCAACGCTGGTCTTCAGGGAGCCCAGAGTAACCTACTACCTCCCCCACTGCTCCTCCTGTCCCCGCAGCCCATCCATGCCTGTGTCCCCCATCCCTCATTGACGAAAACCCACCTGCGCAGCCCCTCAGGTCCCTCCACCCACGGGTGTAGCTGTTACCAATGTTTACAACCAAGAGCCGCCTCTGATGTATCACCTAGCACCTTCGCCACGCCACCTGTTGGGCTGAGTTTCACTTCTGTCTGCTCCCTCCCTGGCTGGGGTCCACCTGAGCATACGATTCTGATTTTGTTTCCCCCTCCATTGAGGCAGTGTGTGAGAACCATGTGGGAATGAGACCTTGTACATACTTAGCACAGCACCTAGAGTACGGACTTGTACTATAGTTCTGTAAAGAGGGTGCAATAGACTTTAATGTAAAGCGTTGGGGAAAGTATAGTATTGTATTTGTAACAATATCGTTCTTTGTATACACAAAACTCAATGATCTCTATATATAAATATAAATAAATATATAAATAAGATATCTACACGTGAGCCTGGAATGTTGACACCGCACACCCACTGAATGTATTTCCTCTGACAGTCTGGTCACCGGTCCCAGCCTGCCCGCCCCTTCTCCTTACCGTGGCCACAGTTGTCTGGTTTGGGGTTGTGATGTATTAAACGTGCTATCTCCTTTATTTAACTGAACGCTAATGTCTGTATAAGAGTTGCTGCAACAATAAACAAGACTTTCACCTCTTGGAGCCAACTGAGTGTTTGTTTCAGGGGAAGAAGAGGACCTGTGTGTCTTTTCCCTACCAGGCTACCAGTTGCCCCAGGGACTGCTCGCTGCCCAGAGTCTGGGTGTTAATATCATGAAATCCAATTAAACACGCAAGGCTGTGTTGGTTACAGCTGGTGCTCCACCCAGCATGCTATGAGATAGAGGAGGGGCGCCCTGGATGTTATGACCTATATCTTCATTGAAAGAAGGGAGACAGGAATTAATCTTTACAACACACACACACACACACAATCTCCAGTGATGGAGGTGGCCTTTGTTAAGAGACTGAGATCTTTCCCCTTGGAAAATACTGTTCCAGGGAACCCATTTGAAGGTCCTTCAGAAAATTCTGGAGGGTTTTCACAAGTTGCTCTTTGGTATTCTACTCCTCAAAGTTTTTTTTTTTTTTTTCCTGTATTTAGAACAGGTCTACAGGGTCTCACTATGTAGATTGGACTCATAGTGATCCTCCTGTTTTTCAGCCTGGGATTATAGGTACGTACCACCACGCCCAGTCTCAACCTTTCAAAGTTTGGAAGCATGACCTTCCTGCTGCCAGAGGTATGCTGGGAGCACCAGGCTCCCCAACACAGGCTATTCAGCCCTTTTCTAAAGCAAAATCTCTCTCTCCCTCTCTCTCTCCCTCTCTCTCTCCCTCTCTCTCCCTCTCTCTCTCTTTCTCTCTCTCTCTCCCCCCTCTTTCCCTCTCCCTCTCTCCTTCCCTCCCCCAACACTCTGTCTCTCTGACTCTTCCCCCCACCTCCCTCTCCTTCTCCCTGTCCCACCCCCTACAGCATGTAACTTTGAGCTGCCAGAAGCCTCGGAGGTGGTGACTATGTCTGTGGAAGTCTGTTTTATAGTGCTATAACAAAACACATGAAGCAGGATGACTTTAAAAGGTTTAAGGCAAAGCAAGATGGTGGAGTTAAACTCTGAAAAAATTGTCTCCCCGTAGAAATTTCTATACATACATCTCACTGCCTCCACAATATCAAAGGAACCCAAATTCAAGGTCTCAGTAATGTTCTTTTTCACAATAGCAAGAAAACACAGGAGAAGGCAGAAAGAAATGTTCCTGTCTCTCTTTGTTCAAGCAGCACACCATGGACTGAGAAAAGGAATAAGCTACAGTCCCTGGACTTGGGACCCAGCATCCTCGCAGGGCCGCACAGCCTCAGCCCCAGCCAGTATCTATAGATATCATCCTGCTAGATGCACAGACTCAGACAGTAGAGTAGAAGACTCTGCTTGGAGGACAGAGCAAGGAAGAAAGCACAGGACTTTGCCTTGGAGCTCAGGGCTTGGCAGGAGAAATTGAACACTGAGAAGACAGCAATGGCCCCTGTCCTCAGTGCCCTTAGACAGAGACTCCAAACCAGGGTTAATTCAGATCATCTGCAGCAGTCTTAAAACACTGAATAACCACCACAGAGGCAGGCAAACCATTACAGCGTGGGTCTTAGTCCCGCCCTTGTACTAGTCTCAGCAGACTATGGGCTCTGGATGTGCTTCAGTGAGAGACACTGGTGTACTCCATCTCTGTCACACACCCTCATGCAGCACACCACAGGGACATTCATATCCTGCAGAGAGAAAAGGGGGTTCAGAGTGTTACGGATGGCCCCTCCATGGTGAAGCCTAGAACTGGGCAACAAATGCAACACCTGACCATAGCTTTGTACTGTGGAAGAGGCATTTGTGCCTGCCCCAGCATATAGGAATAGGCCACCTGTTAGGCCCTCCCTTTGCTCAGGCCCATCCTGAGTGACATACCAACTGCAGAGTTGCCATAGACTTGGGTTTGGGGTACCCTCTAGTGCTAAAACAGTAACAACACACCAGCTGCAAACTTCTGGCAAACCTACACTATGAGTGTTACCTAGGGCTAAAATAATGGCAGTGACCACAGGCTCAGACTGTAAGTAAGTGGTATGCTTAATTTATTATCACCTGTCCTAAAATTAATATGAAAGGAAGTTCTTCAGACAGAAACATGGAGTAAAAAGAAAACATGAAAAGGTATAAAACTCACTGGTGAGAGTAATTGCACAAAGTTACAACCCTCAAGTATTGCAGAAATGATGGATAAACCATGCATATTTTAGTGTAAGCTTAAAACAACATAATTGAAGATATTAGCAACATGAAAAGATTTTGATGTGACACCAAGAAGTCAAAATATGGGGAAGAACTGAGTTCAAGTACAGACAGTATTGTTATAACTTTTCTTTCCTAACTTTACAATTTATGTTAAATTGCTACTATTTTAGTTTGCTATAATCAAAAAATATTCTTTCTACCTGTACATTGTTATATATCCCTATAATCCTAGGAAGTTCAGACAAGAAGATCACAAGTTCAAGGCTAGCCAAGACAAATAAGTGAGATTGTGTCTCAAAAATAAATAAATTGAATGGGCTAGGGAACTAACTCAGGAAGGAACAGCCTATCATGTGTGAAGCCCTGGGTTCAATTCCTGATGCACCAAAAGTATTTATAAAGACTATATATCCCACAAAGCCTGTTTTCTATCTATCTCTTAGCTGGAAAGATTTTCTGCCCAATGTTTTTAATTAAAAAGAACTTAAGAAATAAAATGCAATGTGAGAAACCTTCTTCACTCTGGTTCCAATAAGCAAAAGATTTACAAAACAGATCTTAGAGCCAGAGAAGTTCTTATATGAACTGGGTCTTAAGTGATGTCAAGAAGTTATAATTAATATTTTAAGGATGTGATAATGTTATTGTAGTTATGTAGTAGAATATCCTTAGTTTTTTTTTATTAGTACATATTTGTAGTGTATAATTACATTCATCATGGGGAACTGGTACATGTGCACAACACATCTTAATTCTTTACTTCTCCTGTCCTTAGTTTTTAAAGAGTCACACTGTTGGGGAAAAGTACAGTTTATTTTCAAATGAGTTAGCAAAACTGATCTATATAAACAAAGCAAAGATGGCAAAACGTTAGCATATGTTCAAATCCATTGTGTACGGACATATGGCTATTCATTACACTATTTTCTCTTGATTTCTTGAATTCTTGAAATGATCATGACAAAATTTTTATCTGTTTTATTTATTTATTTTTAGCAGAACCAGGTATTGAACTCAGGCCCTGGCACTTGCCAGGCAAGTGCTTATTCTATTGAGCCATCATCCCTTTACCTGCTTTAAACCAAAAAAGTCCTTTGTATATTTAGGTGTTCTAATATTGGGTATATTTATAATTGTTATTTCCTCTTGGTGACCTGACCCCTTTATCATTACACAATGTCTTCCTTGTTCTTTTTTTACTGATTTTGATATAAAGCCTACTTTATCTGATATACATACAGCCATTTCTGCTTTTCTTTGGACTTTATTTGCATGGAACATGTTTTTGCATTCCTTCACTTCTGTACTGTATATGTGTAAAGTGAATTTCTTGCAAGCAGCAAATAGTTCAGTTTAAGTTTTAAATCAGTCCATCATTCTATCCGTTGCTTAGAGAATTTGATCAATTTACATTGGGGCAATTATTGAAGACAAGATGCTACCACTCCCATTTTGGTACTTATTTTTTAGGGTGTTATTTGGCTGTTCTGTCACTGGGACACAGTACCCAACACTCGCAACTTAATGGAGTTTTGGCTTGATCCAAGTCACAGTTTCAGGGGATTCAGTGCATAGCTTACTAGCCCTGGGGCAGGAGCATCATGACCAAAAGGCACAGAGGTGCAATGCTCTTTAGCTCATGGTGGCTGGAAAGTGAGGAAGGAAACAGCACCAGATAGGAAGAGGCAAGGATCAGGATCCCTGAATAATCACAGTAGTAATGTTTATGAGCATTTGTTCACCTTTGGTTCCTTTTATAAGGGATGCTCTCAAAGCAGTACTAATAACAGTTCATCTTCCAGCTTTGAGGCTGCATTTTCTGCTTAGCATAAGACTTCTCATGTAAATCAATGTCCTACCAGTTGGGTACTTACCAGAACTACCTGAGAGCTCACTAAAAACATAGAATTCCTAGTCCTAAAGGACACCTGTCTCAGAGGTGCATTTTATAAAGATTCCTAGATGATCCCTGTACACATTAGTTAGAAGTTTGCAGCTCTTGGCCCAGCTGCATGGTTTCTGAGTGGTGCATTTGGGATAAAGGGAACCCTGAGACAACTCAAAGCAAACGTTAATAGACTGAAGCAGAGCAAGAGATTCCAATATGATAATAGTGGAATGGCCCACTTCCAATAATATGAATGGCCCACTTTCAACAATGGACAGATCATCCAGACATAAAATCAATACAGAAACTGCAGAGATAAACTTCAACCTAGGCCAGAGTCCAGGTTGTTGGCTTGCTTGGATTGCACTGAGTGAGGAGGAATTGTCTTGGCTGCATGTAAAATATGTAATAGACTTAATGTACATAAATAACAAAACATCCTGTTTTCAGTGTTATTTATTGTAACATTTTTTAAAAGAAAGCAAGCATCCCATGGACAGCAGACTAGATACTTGCACTTGGACCTGACAGACAGCTGTGCAACATTGCATGAACAGCTGCAGAATGACATTCTCATTGGCACATCGAACATTCCCCAGGATGTGACAGGTCATAGACAAACCTCAACAAATGTCTATGTTTGATCTTAGCCAAAAGGCCAAGAAGTGATCCAACACATTTTTTTAAACATTGAAATTATATCGAATATTGTTTTTGCCATGTCAGTAAAACTAGAAATAAATGACACTTGTGGAAATTACACAAACACATATTAATTGAATGATATTCACCTACATACACATCCAACAGACAGCGAAAAATATCAAAATGGAAATTTTAAAATGTCTTAAGAAAGAGGGTATTGGAAACCTACATAATAAAACCTATATGACACAACAAAGGCAGTATTAAAAAGAAAATTTATCGCAGTCAATGCCCACAACAAAAAACAGATAGATCTCAAACAATCATATCATTACACCTCAAAGTACTACAAAACCAAGAACAAACCCATTAGAAATAGAAAGAAATTATAAGAATCATACTAAGTAAATAAGACCAAAAACTTTAACAAAATGAAAAGGTGATGTTTCAAGAAGGTAAAATTTACAAACCCCTACCTGGCGTAAGAAAGAAAACTCAAAAGCAGAAACAGGAAAAAAGTACATCACAGAAACATGAAGGTTCCATAGAGACTATTATGGCTTTTAATAACCTTAGACAAAAACAACTTACCAAGACTGAATCATGCAGAAAGAGGAAACTTAAACATATCAACAATTAATGAGACTGGATCAATAATAAAAAGTCTGTCATCAAAGAAAATCCTAGGACCAGATAGTTTCATGGTTGAATAGAATCAAAAAATTAAAGAACTAATACCAATTATTCTCAAAGTATTTCAACAAATTGAAAAGGAAGGAATTCTTCCAAATCAGTTCTGTAAGGCTAGCATCACCCTGATACGCAAAAAAAGACAAAAACATTAAAAAAAAAAAAAAACCTATAGGTCAACATTACCAATGAACTTACATGCAAAAATCCTCAACAAAATATTAGCAAATCTAATCCAGCAGCACATTGAAGATTCTCCCTATGATTAAGTGAAATTCATCCTGGGATACAAAGATAGTTCTACATATGCAGATCAATAAACATAATATACCACATCAATATAGTGCAGAGCAAGACCATATGATTAGCCTATACATAGAAAAAGCATTTGATAAAACTCAACATCTCTGCCCCACAAAACCTCTGGAACAATTAGGCAGAAGGAACAACCTCAACATAATAAAGGCCATCTATAACATATCTGCTAAAGGGTCGAAGAAAATGCATTGAAGAAAGGAGACCCTTGTTGATACATGGTGCTAGTAAATTAGATATTCATATGCTGAAAAATGAAACTGGACCCTTATCTCTCACCATGTACAAAAATCAGCCAAAATGAATTAAAGATTTAATGTAAGATCTGAAATGATAAGACTACTAAAAGAACACATGAGGAAAGGTGTCAAGAATGTGTTATGGCCAATGATGCTTTGGGATAGGATCCCAAAGCATCAAAAACAAAAGCAAAAATAAACAAATCTGATTACATCAAACTTAGAGAGGACTCTGGGTGGCCAATGGTAAGCTCCTGCACTTAGCCCCCAGCACACAGGTGTGGAGCTTGTGCCGGTGCCATTCCAATCTTTTATGAACTAAGGAGGACCCTAAATAGCACAGAGCTGTGGTCTATGGGGGCAGAGTACATAGCCATGAAGCTTTCCTGGCACATGGTCCATCCAGTTAATAACTTAGGGGGACTCCAGCAAGCTGTGTCTCTTGGCCCCCAGCACACAGATCTGAACTTGTGCTGGCACTGGTCCAACATTTAAGAACTTGGGATTCCAGGTGACCCATGGGATTCCAGGGAATCCTGCCAACAGCCACCACCTACCCTGAAACTTTGTTGAGTATCCGCCAGTTGCCCCCACTAGTAGTGAGAGTCTTGGGGAATCCTACCCTGCTTCACATTACAGAGAAAACCTTGCTGTTACATGCCTCACAATTCTCCCACCACAGCTAAATCTGGGTGATTACTGGGAGCTGAAAAAAAAAAAAAAAAAAGAAGCAAAAGGTAATCGCAATCCTCATCCTCCAGCCCACCCAGAGCAAATCCAGAAAACAAAGACGTATAAGAATTTGGAATCCAAAAAGTTTCGATCGCTGGGCCTGCTGTGCTGGTCTCACTTCCAGCACGCACTGAAATGGCAAATGTTACTGGGTGTGGTGGCACATGCCTGAAATGCCAGCTCTTGGAAGGCTGTAAACAGGTGGATCACTATGAGTCTGATATAGAAGTGAGACCCTGAACACTTTGTAGACCCTTCCCTAAAATATGAAAAAAGAACTTGGAAATCGTACACTTGAAATTTCTGAAATGATAGCAACTAAAGTAAAGAAACAAGTCCATCAGCATGTAGAATAAATAAGATCAAAACTAATTTCTCAGGTCAAAAAAGAACTGACAACAATCATGAAAGAATTGCTCAGGACAACTAAAGAAGACATAGATTTAAAAGATAGAGGAGAATAAAAAATGATGGAAACATGGATTCCAGGATATTAAGAACACTATTGAAAGCTAGCAAAACGGCTTGAACTGAAGATAGACTTTCAGACCTCAAAGACAGTGGTGCAGTTAATGAATGTGAGGGGAAAGATCTCCTAAAACTAATAAGGAAATAACAATTCAGCACTTACAGGACAACAAAAAGAAAAATAATATAATAATAGGTATCAACGAAGCAGCAGGAAACAGCACAAATGACATAAAGATTATTTGCAGAAGTACTAGAAGAAAATTTTCCAAACATGAGAAAAGAACCTAACATACACATACTTGAGGCATACAGAACTCCAAACAGCTACAATCAAAATAACACTACACCAAGACACATGATAAAGATCTCTGAAACTCATCAAAAGAATAGAATATTAAAAGCTGTAAGAGAAGCCTTGTTAAGATAGCTTAACAGGTTAAGGCACCTGCTGAAGCAGATACAGGGACTGGGTTCGATCCCCAGCATGTGATGCTGGGCCTGCCCCTGAGATGGTGGTTGAGACTGGGTGTGATGATGTGCATTTATAATTCCAGCACTTGGGAGCCTGAAAACAGGAGTTTCGCAACAAGTCTGATCTATGCAGTGAGACCCTGTGGACTCTATACTAAATACATTTAAAAAAAAAAAAACAAAAAACTGCGAGAGAGAAGAAACATATCACCTACAATGGAAAGCCCACCAAAGTCAAGGCAGATTTCTTTTTTTTATACTTACTTTTTAATCAATACATTATATGTTGTTATCTCCTTAGTGGCTATCCATAAAACAAGAAGCAAACAGGATATCCTGTCCAAACACTATTAGTACAAATTTTCTCATTGAGTTAAGCAAAAGTAGCTGTATATCTATCCTAATTGTTCTGTATATACAAATACAAAATGGTCCTTCCTTTGTTTCCTCTTTTTTTGTTTAGTCCTGTGAGAGATGAGTATTCCACTGGCATCTAAATACTATAGGTGCATGAATTCAGCAAAACAATCAAACACAGTCCAGCAGTCCACAACAGTAGTGGGTTTTCCGCAGATGTTGAGCCCTTCACAGCTCAGTACATTAATATGGCTTTACTTTATATATGTACTTTCTTTTGAAACTTTTCTGCTAGATGGTTAAGACCAAAATAAAGCAAGAACTATATAATAAGAAATGTAACTTTTGTATCAGATAAAGTCAGTCAGGTACCCTCAGGATTTATCCTGTAACCCTATACCTCACTTTGTAGATCCTTTGTCAGTGTCAGCCATGTGGATGAGTCATGAACACTGCTTGACCAATTTGCTCTCTGTGGAAGCCTGAGAGAAAGTTTTCTCTCCATATGACTCTCATTAAGCACACTATACATCATCGATTACATTCCTCTGTGGCTCCATAATCTCCTTGATTTGGGACACAACTGAGTTACATGATGTTACAGTACAGGTTATCCTATGTCCTGAGACTTCACTGACCTTGAAAGGCTAGGGCCAAAATGTTGGCTGACCTTGCAGCCCTTCATTTTCTCCAATTTTTGATCTGTGAACTTAGGTTGCTAACCCTCCAGAAGAGAAGCTTATTATTACCCTGTAACATATGCACACTGTTTATCCACACTGTTTGTCTAAATATCAGACATCGTAGGCATAACATGGAACAGGTTATTTTCCATCAAGTATTGAGGTATTAAACTTTAAGTCTCTACAGAATATGAAGAAAAAAATCTTAAAAATAGGAATTAACACTTACATGTATTTACATATTTAGAAATCTATCCATATACAGCATTATAGTGGGACTGTCATGTGACTTTTTTGTATCTTATTTTTCATTACCCTTTAAAAATTTTTAATTGAAAGACAGTATAGTAGTAGTTGGTATGTCATGACAAGAAGTACATATTTAGATATGAGAATGACAGGCATTCCAAGCCCGACCCTTCTATTACACTTTGCTAAATTCAGTGCTATTGCTTGGTTCACAGGTATCAGCGTATACAGTTAGTCGGAGTGAGAATCCTACCAATTAACTGCTAATTTCAACAATCTGATGATGTTTCTCAGATCATTGTCTTACCCATCTAGTGTGTATAAATGAATGGCTTTGTCCCTGTCATGTTTCTCAGCTTTTCTCCTTGCCCTCTCCTCATTGTCCAGTCCTCAAGTTCTCACTTTCCTTTTAATTGTGTTATACCTTTCTATTTGTAATTCTTTTTTTCAATTATATAGGGAGACTATACGATATTTGCACATGTGGGTCTGGTTTATTTCGCTTATAAGTATATCTTCAAGTGGCATCCAATTAAATATAAAGGCTTCAAGCTTATCATTCTTTATAACTAGTAATACTCCATTGTATAAAAATACTACATGTTTTACATCCATTCCTCATGTGACAGGCATTTTGGTCATTTCCAAGATTTGGCTACCACAAATTGTGGTAGTGCTATTGCCTGGGTGCTATAAACATAGGTACACATATATCCCTATGATACGAAGTTTTCAGTTCCTCTGGGAAAATTCCCAGTAAAGGGATAGCTGGCTTGAATGGGATTTCCAGTCCTAGTTTTTTAAGGGGTCTCCACGTTGATTTCCCTAATGGTTGCACCAGTCCACACTCCCACCAGCAGTGGAGAAGGGTTCCCTTTTCCCCACAGCCTTTCCAACATTTGTGGTTGATTTCTTTGTGGTAGCCATTCTCTCCGGGGTCACATGGTATATCAGTACTGATTTAATTTGCATTTCACAGATGGCTAGTGATATGGAACATTTTTTCCTATATTTATTCGGTTCTTTAATTTTGTCCTCTGAGATGTATGTGTTCATCTTGGATGCCCATTTCTGGATCAGGTCTTTAAATTTAATGGCCCTAATGTTTTTTAGTTCTTTATAAATTCTAGAGAGCAGACCTTTGTCTGAGTGCTTATGAGTGACGATGTTTTTCAAAATTTGTGGATTTCTTTTCACTTGTTGGTATTTTCTTTTGATGTGCAGAAACTTATCAATAAGAGGAGGTCCCAGTTGTTAGTTCTTTCAAGTATTACTGGTGCAATTTGATTTTTGTTCATGACCTCTTTCCCTAACCCTCTGTCTTCAAAAGTTACTCCTACTTTCTCTTCCAGGAGATTGGGTGTTTCTGTTTTAATGTTTAGATCTTTAATCCATTTTGACTTTAGCATAATGCATGGTGATAGACCTAGGTCAAGTTTTGGTTTTCGGCATGTGGAGAGCCAGTTTTTCCAGCACCATTTATTAAAGAGGTTATCTTTCTTCCAGTAAGTGTGTTTGGCCCCTTTGTCAAAGATCAGGTGGTTGAGTGTGTTCATACAGGCCTCTGCATCTTCTAGTCTATTCCATTGATCCTCAGGTCTATTTTGTTGCCAATACCATGCTGATTTTATCACAGTAGCTTATAATTTCAAGTCAGGAATTGTAATGCTTCCTGCCTTGTCTTTGGTGGCCAGGATTGCCTTTGCTATTCTAGGTCTTGTCTGGTTCTAAATAAATTTTAGGAATGATTTCTCTAAGTCTGGGAGGTATTTTGTTGGTAGTTTGATAGGGATTCATTGAATCTGTACAACAATTTTGGGAGTATGGACATCTTCACAATGTTAGTTCTTCCTATCCAGCAGCAGGGGATATCTTTCCATTTTCTGAAATCCTCTATGATCTCTTTTTTCAGAGTACTGTAATTTTCCATGAAAAGATCATTAACTTGTTTAATTAGATGAATTCCAAGGCATTTTATTTTCTGTGGTGCTATTGTAAAAGATATTCTTTCTCTAAATTCCCTCTCATTGTGTTTGTTATCTATGTAGAGGTTTGCTAATGACTTTTGGGTATTGACTTTGTATCCTGTTATGCTACTGAATTGGTGTATCAATTCAAGCTACTAAGCTTCTTGGTGGAGTTTTTTGGATCTTCCAAGTAAAGTATCATGTCATCTGCAAATAGTGATAATTTAACTTCTTTGCCTATTCTTATTACTTTTATTTCTCCCTCTACTCTAATGGCTCTAGATAATGATTCCAGAACTATATTGAATAGGAGGGGTAATAGAGGACATCCTTGTCTTGTACCACATCTGAGAGTAAAAGATTTCAGTTTTTCCCCATTTAGAATTATATTAGCCATTGGGTTGTCATATATGGCTTTTATCAGATTGAAGTAGAGGCCTTCTATTCCAATTTTCTGTAGGATTTTGAACATGAATGTGTGTTGGGCTTTGTCAAAAGCCTTTTCTGCATCGAGAGGATCATGTGGTTTTTAGTTTTTTCTCTATTAATATAGTGTATTACATTTACCGATTTGTGAATATTGAACCATCCCTGCATCCCCGGGATGAATCCTACATCGTCATGATGTATGATCTTCCTGATGATTTGCTGTATTCTATTTGCTAGGATTTTATTGAGTATTTTTGCATCTATGTTCATGAGGGAGATTGGCCTGTACTTCTCTTTTTTAGTTGTGTCTTTCTCTTATATCTTCTGTGTCCTTTTTTCTCTTATGTGTAATTGTTTGCTCTATTGTGTGGTTTCCTTCTGTTCTCTTTGGTCGAGTTCTGATCATTTTGGTCCCTCTCTAGAACATCTTTCAGTAGTCTGTTGTAAGGTTGGCTCTATCATCATGAAATTCTTTAGCTGTTCTTTCTCATGGAAGTATTTCACTTCTCCATCAAACCTGAGCGAGAGTTTTGCAGAGTATAGTAGTGTGGGATGGAATTTGTTTTTATAGAGGAGTTGAAGTACTCTATCCATGTTCTTCTTGCCTTCATGGTTGATACAGGGAAGTCATCCATAATTCTGATGGGTTTTCTTCTGAATGTGATCTGCTTCTTTTCTCTAGTGGCTTTCAGTATATTATTCTTGTGCTGGATTTCTGGGATCTTGACTATTATATGTCTCGGTGTGTTTTTAATTGGGTTGAAGTTATTTGGCGTTCTGTACGCTTTGGTTACCTGAATGTCAGATTGTTTCCTCATATTTGGGAAATTTTCTGCTATTACTTCTGCCCATATTTTTTTATATCATTTGTATTGACTCAATCTTTCTCATTGATGCCTATTAGTCTCACATTGTTCATCCTGGCATTGTCTTGCATGTGATGAATTATTTTTTTCCTGCATCCTAGTTGATTTTTTTTTTTTTTTTTTTTTTTTTTTTTTTTTTTTTTTTTTTTTTTTTTTTTTTTTTTTTTTTTTTTTTTTTTTTTTTTTTTTTTTTTTTTTTTTTTTTTTTTTTTTTTTTTTTTTTTTTTTTTTTTTTTTTTTTTTTGCAGAACCAGGGATTAAACTCAGGTCCTTGGGCTTGCCAGGGAAGCACTTATTCCACTGAGCCATCTCCCTGGCCCCCTAGTTGATTTTAAGAGATCTTTTCTTACCTTTTCACTAGCTGTACCAGTGTCTTCAAGATCTGAAACTCTGTCTTCACTTTCAAAGTTTTGTAAGCTTGTGTTTGAGATTTTAAGTTCCTCTGTATCTCTTTGACTCTGCTTCATAAATCTATTTCTTTCCTGTATTGCTCATCCAAAGAATCCATCAGTTTTTTAATCTCCTCTATTTTTTTAATCGATGTCTTCTTTAGAAGCAGTTATTAATTCTTTTACTAGAGTTTTTTTCATATTGGGTTTCCTCCATATGTTTCTGCATTTGATTCTTTATTTCAGATGCTATGAATTCAGGGATTTCTTTTTTTATTTCAGAAATAAATTGTTCTGAGTTCCTCTATACCTTTCTGGTGTTGCTTATTTACTCCCAACACTATTAATTCATACAATTCAGCTGCGTTTGTGGTATCAGCACTTGTTCTGGGTGGGCATTGGGTTTCCCCCATATGTTTCTGTATTTGATTCTTTACTGCAGATGCTATGAATTCAGATATTTCTTTTTTTATTGCAGAAATAAATTCTGCTCTGAGTTCCTCTACATCTTTCTGCTTTTGTTTCTTTATGACCGACTCTATAAATTCATACATTTCAGCTGAGCTAGCTTGCACTTGTTGTAGGTGAGCTAGAGATTGTGATTGCATTTTGCTCCTTGTTGTTATCATTTTGTATAGCTCTGACTTCTGATCTTTGGTGGAGAGCTTTGGTGCAGTTATAACCTTAGCACCTTATGAAATTCAGGTATTGATATACCAAGTTCTAGTTCATGTAGTTGTGCCTGGCTTGGGTCTGGCCGCTGTGCTCAGCTCCTTCCTGTTGCTGTCCTTGGAGGTGAGCCTATTGTGCCCCTTTGGCAAAATGTTCTGCTCCTGGATTAGCTGTGTGTTTTTGACCCTCGTCTCACTGCAGGGATTTCAGCTGCAGAGTTTCACTCTAGGCCTGTATGGCAGGCATGGGCTAGGTCTGGAGAGGTATGGGGCAGGGCAGGAAAATACAAAAGCTCTCCCACACACTCACCAAGCCTGGGTTTTTGTGGGTCTTCAGGGCTTCCTAAAGAGTAGTGGATGTTCTCACTCACAGGGTGGGCTGTGCTGGGTCTAGAGTGGTGGGACAGGACCAGAGAATGCTGGGAAAGGTCTCGCTCATGTGGTAGGCCTGGAATTTCTCACTCAATGTGGGCTGTACTGGGTCCAGAGCAGAGGGACAGGGCCTGCGAATGCTGGGAAAGGTCGAAGTGGGCCTGGAAGTTCTCACTCATAGGGCAGGGTGTGCTGGGCCTCCATGGCAGATTTCTTAACATAAACCAGGAAATCAAGAAAAACTTGGAGTGAGGTATTTCAGGTCCTGAAAGAAAATCACTTCCAACCCAGATTGATGTACACTGAAAAACTATCAAATTCAGTGGTGAGATAAGATCCTTCCATAACAAAGAACTGAAGACATTCATGACCTTTAAATCAACTGTACAAAAAGTGCTGACAGACAACCTAGAAAGAGACAGAAACAACCACAGCTTCAAGATCAACAGAAAGGCACCACCAAACAGAGCAAGTAATTACAGAACCTACAGCAGGTAAATAAAATGGCAAAGATAAGCTACAACCATCAATGTAAATGGATTCGATTCACCAATCAAAAGAAACAGACTAGCAGAGCAGATTAAGAAACAAAAATCCAACAATATGCTGTATACAAGAAACTTATGTAACACAAAAAGACATTCACGGACTGGAAGTCAAAGGATAGAAAAAAATTCTCTATGCCATAGGAAACCAGAAAAAAGCAGGAGTAGCTATTCTGGTTGCTGACGATATAACTTCGAACCAAAAATCATTCAAAGAGATAAAGAAAGTCACTACATACTTATTAAAGGAAACCTGAAAAAGGAAGAAATAACAACCATAGCTATGTGTGCGCCCACTGGAGGACAACCCACCTACATGAGACAAATTTTAACAGACATGAAAAATCAAATGGGCAATGATACAATAGAAAGAAAGCAAACTTGAGAAGAAACCAACTTGGTAGGCCTTTACAGAGTGTTTCCCCCACTAGAAACAGAATGTACATTCTTCTCAGCTACACATAGGACATTCTTCCAAATACTCCATATACTAACACACAGAACAATCTTATGTAAATGCAAAGGAACTGAACTTATCCCTTGCATATTGTCTGACTGCACTATAATGAAACTTGAAATCATTGACAAAATGGGGCAACCTGCTTGGGCCTCACTTCTGTCCCTTTCTCAGATAGGATCTTTCTTTCCCCCAATAAATATACTGTGCTCTTAAAAAAAAAAAAAAGAAATTATTGACAAAAGAAACTATAAAAACACCATAAACACATGGAAATTAAACAACAGACCTCCTAAACAGTCAGTGGATCACAGATAAAATTAAAGAAGAAATTTAAAAATCTTTGCAATCAAATGAAAATGCAGATACAACTTACCAAAACTTGTGGGATACAGTGAAAGCTATCTTTTTTTTTTAAATTCCTTTATTTATTACAGTGTCTCGCTGCACATCACGGATTCTTTGTTTCCGGGGGTGGGGTTGAGCTCAGCCGGCCCTGCGGAGAGGGGCTGGCATGGCATGTGGTGCTGGGGCTCGAACCGCGGTCCCTGAGAGGCGCTCTAGACCGCTGAGCTATATTGCCAGCCCAGTGAAAGCTATCTTAAGAGGAAAATTTATAGAGCTAAATTCACATATTAGGAAAACAGAACAAGCCCAAGTAAATGATCTTTGCTATACCTCAAGCTCCTAGAAAAAAAAGAGAGCAAGTCAAGCCCAAAGCCCAAAGAAGGCAGGAAATTACAAAGATTAGAGCAGAAATTAGGGCTGGCAAGATAG
>PVKA01001453.1:0-19911 GCA_004027165.1 Ctenomys sociabilis
TAACACAAATAAATGGAACTCATAGATTGCCTAATATGTTTGACTATACTGAGTGGAATTTTCTTGGTCTTTCAGAAAATTAGACCTGATCTCATAACTTCGTAGAAAACTCAAACAAAGAAAAACTTTGAGGAATTAAAAAAGAAATATAATTAGTTACTCTATATGCATCAAATATAAACAATATTTACACAGTATAATTCAAGTACTAAATATTGTAACCATTTTTTTATATTTGCAGAAGAAAAGTATATTTTGGGAGGCATGTAGAGAAAGCAATCATGAGACCCTGGGTTCAATCCCTAACACTCCAAAAACGGAAAGAAGGAGGGAGGGAGGGAGGGAGGGAGGAAGGAAGGAAGGAAAGAAGGAAGGAAGGAAGGAAGGAAGGAAGGAAGGAAGGAAGGAAGGAAGGAAAAGGAAGGAGGGAGGGAGGGAGGGAGGAAAGAAGGAAGGAAGGAAAAGGAAGGAGGGAGAGAGGGAGGGAGGGAGGGAAGGAGGGAGGGAGGCAGGCAGGCAGACAGAAAGAAAGAGCAGCTAATTCCTCATGTTAACATGTAGCAATTAGGAATAGGTCATCACTAAAACTATATAAAAATAAGGAACAGAATTAAGCATGAGGGTGATATTCTGAAGTAGTTTATCGTATAGCAAAAAAAATTTTGAAACAATGTTTTAAAATCATGTAAAACAACCAAACTTATTACTTCACAGTTTTGTAGGTCTGAAGTTCAACATCATATGGCCAAATTTTCTGCTCAAGGATCCAAAATCACGGAGTCTGTCACTCTCTGTGGAGGCTCTGAGGAAGTAATTGGCATTTTAAGTAAATAGCAGTATTCAGACTCTCCTCACACTTTCTACATGGTGTCTTTCTACATGGTGTCCTCAAGCCAATAGGGACATTTTGGTCCTCTTCATTTCTGCTTCCATAAAATAGATTTCTCTGCTGTTAAGGGATCAAGGTTGGAGCCAGCCAGAAAAATCTAGGAAAATCTCCCTATTTTATGCTCTGTAATTTTAATTATACATCCACAGTCCCACATGCTGTGTAAACTTACATATGCAGAGTCTCCAGGAATTAGGACATGCACATCTTTTTGAAGAGCAGGAATCAGGTATAAGCAGGGCTGAGGTAGGGAGCAACTGCTTCCTAATGATGCACCCTGAGTTAGTCAGGTTTCCATTTCTACAAGAGGCCTGAGACGATAAACTTATAAAAAAAAAACTTATTTTGGTTCAGAACATGGCAGTTTTAAGTACATGGCTGGTCATTGCTGTCGCTTTGGGTTGGCTCTGGCATATCATGGTAGCAAAGCGTGGCCCAGAAGCAAGAGTGAGGGAGAGGAAGGGGCTGTGGCCCCACCATTGGCATGAGGGTATGCATTCTGTGACCCAAAAATCTATTAGGACCCCTTCTTAAATAGCCTCCATCCTCCCTAGAGTACCTCTCTAAGGGATAAACCTCTACCATATGGGCTCTTAAGGCCACCAAGATCCAATCACAGAAAACTCTGTAATACTCTTTGAGGTTTAAATTTATGTATGTGTGTTCTTTTGATGAAATAAAAATCAAAGCATTGAATTACCAAATTTGTGAGGAATTTAAATGGACTCTATTTTAGGCAATATAACAAACATCACTATACAAGCAGTCTTTCCTGTTTTGTTTAATGTATTTATTACAGGGTCTAAAGGGTCTCACTATGGAGCTCCAACCCACAGAGTATCCTCCTGTTTTCAGCCTCCCAAGCACTGGGATTATAGGCATGCACCATCCCAATCTCAGTAGCAGTTTCAACCCACCCCAGGGGCACCCCACTCCCTGCCACTGCCTAAGCAGGCACTTTAATCTGCTCAGCTATCTGGCCAGCCCAGTCTTTCATGTTTTTCAGGAAAAATGACCGAAGATGTACCAAATGTGTTAGGTATTTGTTAAGCCCATGCATGCTCGCTACTTGTGAAACTCCTGATTCAGGTGGACCAAAGAGCCTTCAAGAAGTCATCTTGGGGCTTGATGTAAAAAAAATTCTACCACATCCAGATGTCAGTAAAACTTCACCCTTGTGTAAAGTAAAAGCACACCATGATTTAGTGTACAGTATTTCCAAAATAATTATTGCTTTGCCTAATTTTAAGGTTAAAAGAAAACAAAGTTCTGAAATAAATGCTTTTTTCACTTTCTTCTATAACTACTATTATCTTAGTAGCACAACTGGCTATCCATAGGACTATAAAGTTACACTTTTTAAATTTTTTTTTTAATTTTAGGGAAGGGTCTACAGGGAGTTCAGGAGTTCACTACTAGAATGGACTTGTAGTGATCTGTCTGTTTACAGCCTCCCAAGAGCTGAGATTATAGGTGCATGCCACCACGCCCAGTCTCAATTGCCACCTCAGCGTGCCCCGGGGTCAGGGCTGGCACAGCAGGCCCAGGGATCAAATCCCTGGCCCCTGCACCTGCCTGCAAGTGCTTTAATCTACTAAGCTATTTGGCCAGCCCTAAGTTACACTTTTTAAAAAGTCAGAGTACAGGATAATGACAAAATGAAAAACCACTCGGGAAAGCAAATGCATTTAGATCATTTTAGCTCCTCTCCTCTCTAAGACTAGGTGAGCATGTCTATGGCTACAGAAATTTGGTTTCCATAGATTTCATAGAGATGTATGACCATCACAGTCTCTAGTTAAAAGATTTCTGCCATAATAATTTTACTCAGGAATAAAATGTTAAGAATTCACATGTTTTTCTTTCTTTTTTTTGTGTTTTTGAGAGGTCCAATATACAGTTCAGGTTGGCCTTGAATTCACTTTGCAGTCTAGATGGCCTCCAACTCACAGTGGTTCTTCAGCTTTGTGAGTGCTGAGATTACATGTGTGTACCACCATGCTTGGATAAAAAAAGGTTTCTTGGGTGAAGATGGTGGGAGCCCAGGCTCTGGCTCTGGGTTTCCAGTGGCTGCAAAGCACAGCTCAGCAGGTGGTGCCATTGGGGGCATGGACAGCCTCCCACATTACCAAGGATACACTACTGGGTGCCTATTCAGGACCCCAGAGGAATGGGCAGCTGCTGCCAATACGTGTAATATACATGTGGAAGACTATGAGCCTTACCCTGACAAAGGCATGGGGTATGGGGACTACCCAAAGCTGCCTGACACTCACAGCATGAGATGGATCCATGGTATGAATGGGACCACCCAGACCTGAGGTTGAATTGGGGTGAACTGATTCACTGGCATCTATACATATATATCCAGAACCCTATGGATACATCTCCCACACCTATTTCTTGGCATATCATGTGTAACCATCTCTTCAGCTTTATGGCCTTCAGGCTTGTTATGTTCTGGATAGGGGAGCTGTACCCTAGCTACCAGCCTATGGGGCTGAAACAGTACCTTTGTAATAGTCTGTACCTGGAGCGAGGCAGTGATCCCAGCAGAGAAGCTCAGCCAGTGGTTCACTATGAGATCTGAGGTTTTTTTTTGACCATTGTGCCCTCTAACAAGGGCTCCTAGAGATTTAACCTTCATTAAATGCCGAATAAAATTCAGTGTTCTGGAAAAAAAAAAGTTTCTTATTTAAACAAACAACTATCATTACCTGGACATGGGTT
This sequence comes from Ctenomys sociabilis, assembly GCA_004027165.1. NCBI lineage: Eukaryota > Metazoa > Chordata > Mammalia > Rodentia > Ctenomyidae > Ctenomys > Ctenomys sociabilis. Next base: position 3,620 of record PVKA01001453.1, read on the forward strand.
TCCAGAATTTTCCCAGGTAATTCCAGAGAGTTACTAAAATAACCTGATCAGCGCCTGCCATTCTTTAGGGTTGGAATCCAGTAGAGACTCAGGGTAATTAACACATGTGGTATGGCTACAGATGTGCTCTTAGAAATTAATACAAGTGAGAAGAAAACTCTCTGTGATGTTTAAATCTTGTTGTAATTAGAGAAAACACAAAATCATATCACCGTTTAAGAGGACAGCTATTAAAAGCCAATTCTCATTCTCAAATCTAACCTACTAATATGATTTGTAATAGAGAGCTCCCATCACATATGCCATGACAGTTCAGTGTACTGTGTATATCATGTATATACCATGCAAGCCACGACAGCATACTGAACTCTATGTTCAGCTTAATACTACAAAGGACAAGCTCTTCATTTCCATTGTTTATTATAACCACAATTTATCAAATACATATGACCCTTTACATGCTACTTGCAAAGACTGTATTAATATCAAACTAAGTACATGCATTCTCAGAAAACACAGGCATAGAACATGAGGGAAGCTTCTGACAAATCAGTACAGAACACCTACCCTGAAATACATTTTTACAGCGTTTATACTTTTAACTCCAATTTTCTCTACAACCCAGTCCTTACAACACTTTCCCCCAAAATAAGACCAAAGGAAAACATTTTGGTAACATAGAGAAAAAGTAATTTATGCATATTTACTCAAGTTTTCCTATAAACAAAAATCACCCTAGTTCAAGACATTACCAAAAATGTTAACATTATTTCATGTATACCTTCAGTGCCCTGATGCAGAAAACCTTTCTGAATGAAAGAGAAGGAATGACAATCTTTACAGTGGGCTTTATTAGGTAAATGGGGGAAAACTACAGGTCTGATAAAATAGTAAAAATGGCCCTAGTATTGTCTTGTAGGTGATATATTAATGCCTCCATGAGTTCCAGCAACTTATCAATTATAGGCACTCTTATAATTTACTGCTCCCTTCGCTCCTGGCTATTTTACTGTCAGAAGAGGAGGACAGAACCAAATATATTTCCTCTCTTGTAGGCAGTACAACTGTTACCACCAGTAGTTGTTTGGGAATTGCTAAGCCTCCTACTCACTGCTATCAAAGTAGACCAACAGTAAGAATGGCTTTGATTGAAACCTTTCAGTTTTGCTTTATAGAATTATAAAGAAGGATATAATCTCATTTCTACATAGCAAAACCAAGAATTCTTTCCAGTGAACAGTAGAAGAAAGTGAACATTTATTATGCCTGTACTCCACCTCAACCTGACTTATAAACTCAAAGGGCAGGGGAAACACCACCTGTTCTAATCACTTCAGCAATTCCAGGCACAGTTTCTCTACTGCTATAGAAGCAGGCTTCCATGTTTGTCTAAACATGTGGAAAGCAGGGGCCTCTTATCTGCCGCTGTCCTAAGAACAGGAATTGCAAGTAGCATCATTATATTACTAAGAACTGGTAGATGATATGAGAACTTGTGATACAATGTTCTTAAACTACTACTACCAATCTGAATCTGTATGTGTGTGAGAGAAGGGGAGTTAGCTCTCATTTACTTCTTTAAATTTGGAGGAAACAGAAGGAATATATGTGCATACATGGTGGGAATGGGCAAGAGTAGAACCCTAACATACACAAAAAATGAGTATATGTGTTGGAGCCCTGCCTATGAATGGAACACATAAAATCTACTTAACCATTTGTGGCAGGGAAGAAGAACCTAGGATCCATTTTATAGACAGAGAAATGAATACAACTATACCTTTTTTTCTCAAGTAAATAGCTAAGTTCTAAGTGAAGATACTATCTCATTGTGGTTTAGAAAATGCATAATCATTAAATACTGAAAACCTTCAACAACTACAGACTCACATGGAAGTTATAAAATATGCAATTAGTTACTGTTTCTCAGTATGTTCACATGGCACCTGCGATGCAAATTTTTCCCTGCTCCTTTAGGTGTTCTAAGCAGATTTATTTCCCAATATTCAGTGAAAATCAAAAGACCACAAGGAAGGGAATGAGGGGGAGGACAACAGGAAATATTGACATGGAAGTTGAGAAGGTAAAAAATCTGACAACTGATTGGTTGGTGATAAAGAGAGTGGTAAGACCAAAAGAGTCCCAACTAGACTGTAAACCCAGTGTCAGGCTGTGTCCCTCATACCTAGACACTGATGTACAAGCCAAATATGTAGCCAGCATTTGATCTGAGTAACAGAAGTGAAAAAAATACATCATTAGCAATTCCTTGGTTCAAACTCTAACACCCAATGAGTCATTCTGCTTCATTGTGTTTAAAAGACTGCAATGGCATGGGATGGCCTTCATCAAGAAGCTGTCTCTTCCTTTCTTATAGTTTTAATTACCATGACCGACAGTGATTTCTGAGGCTTTCAAAGCACAGAAAATTACTATCACAGCAGATGTTTCCAGACTTGTAAGGAGCTTTAGTAGCCACAAACATTATTTACTGGGATCTCAAACAACAGATACCAATTTTACTTGTTAGATATTCTCTGTGAGTTACGTTTGACATTAGTATTTACATCCAAAAATAAGCTGGCTTAGAAATATAATTCCGTGGTGTTAACACAAAGTATATGCATCATCATAGATTCCTTAGGAAGTTGTCGCAGCTCTCACTAAGGTTAAACTCTACAGTTACCGTCAGTTTTTGTTTTGTCCCTTAGTTTGAAGACTTTGCAAAGGATATCTGCTTTTAGAATTCAGTAAGAATGACTCCTTTACCATCTCCAAAGGGCCAATTATTTTTAGAGTTTGGGTGGATGACTCACACAAAAACTTGTGGCTCTTATGGGCTGCCTGTTTTTAAAGATTCCAGTAGTTTCAGTTTTCATTTAATGATTCCCCAGATAACACATGGAGAATATGAGGAATATTCACAAGATTATACTGGAAGCAAAATAAATTATCCCAATCATTGAGAGGTCTTCTTCACGTTTTCTATCAGCACTACAGAGTCAGTTTCTTCTTTGGTTTGCTTCTCACTGATGTCATACTTCTTCCAGTGCTACAAGGGAGAAAAAATACACACAACATTTTTTCTCAGCAATGTTCTCTTCCTGAGTATTCACAGCCAATGCTTATTTTTAGGTTTGCATGTGTAGAATCATAAGTCTGTTTTCCTGTTTTTTTGTTTCATGATCTAAGAATATTCCTGTATTTTAACAATTAATAATAAGACAAAAACAATCAAGAATTAACATTACAGATTAGAAAAGCATGGGACTGTTGCATGGTGTTTTGTGGCCTCAACAGATACACAGACTTGGGCAAGGGAGATAGCTTAGTGGCACAGCACCTGCCTGGCAAGCACAAGATTATGAGTTCAATTCCCAGTAGAAAAAAAGAAAACAAACCAGATACACAAATTTGGACAGTTTCAGAGTTGGAAACAGCCTTTGAAGATGAAAAAAGGGTAGCATGCATTTCTTATTTTAATTGCTTTCACTTGAACATTTATTCTTAGTTTTCTTACCCCTCAAATTTGACTATTGCTTCAGTGATACAATTTAAAGTCCATTAACATGTAGAACAATGGCAATATATAGGATGGCCTAAAATTCTCACTGCAATTAAAATCTTTGAAAGATGCTGTAGTAGTAACTTTATTCAACATTAATTGCTAGACACTACACATAAGCCAAGGTCATTCCAAACCCAATTCAGTCATATCTCTTATGGTGAAAGCCAGTATCTTAGAACTTGCCTTCTGTATTTGAATATCTGGGGAAAGAGTAAAATCTGAGCTCTATTCTCTCACCTAGAAAAACAAAGTTATGAGATGGGAAAACTACTGCCCACTGGCCAGTATTGCTAGCTTCCTATTTCAGTATGTAAATTTGTATTGTAATATACTCATTTGTTTCTGTATTGCCTATAGCTGTTTTCAGGCTAAAACAACAGAGTTGAATGGTAACAGCTACTGAGTGGTTCGCAAAACCAAACACATCTACCACCAGGCCCTTTACAGAAAAAAGTTTGTCAACCATTGCTTTAGATTATGTCTAAGCTCCATTTCTGTTTACAAGTTCTATGGTTCTTTAAGCTTAGGGAGATAAATAGAAATAAGGAAACAGAAGCAAGAGTAACTATGACTATTCAGTTTTAACAGGTTGTGCAACTAGAGATGAATGTGGTTAAGTTTGGAGCATTCTGTCTCAGAGAATTTATAAGAGTCAAGTTGGGAAAATACTACTTAAAAGCATTCTAATACCATTATTTAATCTTGCCATGCTTAGTAGAGTGGGTACAGTTAAAAACACTGGCAACTCCAAGCACTGATGAGGATGTACTGTAACTAGATCTCTCATGTACTGTCAGAGAAAATGTACAGCACAGTCAGAATGGCAAATACCTGAGTTTCTTATAAAACTAAACACATGACCCGGAAGTCCTATTCCTAAGTCGTTACCCAGAAGAAATGAAAACACGACCACAAATATTTCTACAGGAATATTTATGCAGTTTAACTTTATAATGTGTCTAAATTGGACACAAGCTCAATGTTCTTTGAAAAGTGAACAGTTAAATAAACTATGGTACAGCCATACCATGGAATACTGCTTAACAATAAAAAGGAATGAAATATGCAAAAACACAGATGACTCATAAATGTATCATGATAAGTGAAAGAAGCCAGATTCAAAACGCTATGCTCTTTATGATTCCATTTATATAAATGGCATGCTGAAAAAGGTCAAGCTTTAGGGGACAGAAGATCAGTGGTGCCCAAGTTTCAAGATCAGGAAGGAAGCTGACTATGTACAAGTATGAGGGAAATTTGGGGTATGCATTAAAAATTGTTTCTTCTTCCCTCCTCTCCTCCCTCTTTTCCTCTCCCCCCTTCTTCTCCCTCTTCTTCCTTCTTCGGCTATTGCAGTGACTTGGCACTGAGGTATATCACTTGTCATGTGTCTATTTGGTTGAGACAGGCTCTTGCTAAGCTGCCCAAGTTGGGCTGGTACTCTTCCTGTCTCAGCCTCCCAAAGAACTGAGATTAAAGGAATGCGCCATCATACCGAGCTAATATTCTGTATTATTAATTGGAGCAGGGACCACAAAACCCTACGTATCTGCTAACATAACTAATGAAAACAATCTGAAAAAATACATGACCTCAAAATAATAGCTTATTCAACAAATGGCAGTAAGACAACTGGCCAAGTACTTGAAAAACAAATTCAAATCCCACATCATGGATTACTCAAATAAATCCTTGATGAATTAAAAACTAAATCTAAAAAATAAACCAAGTAATAAAAAATATAGGGGAATATATATATATATATATATATATATATATATATATATATATATATATATATGAAGTGGGAAGGGCTTTCAATATATAAGAATAAAGAAGTTTTAGTACAGAAAAGTTAATATTTTGTACATCAGTAATCATTCTGAATACAACAAAAAGGCAAAAATTGATAAACCAAAGGATTAACATATGACATACAAAAAATTTTATCGGCTGGGGTGTTGGCTCAGTAGAATAAGTGCTTCCCTGGCAAGTGCAAGGGTCTGAGTTCAATCCCTGGTTCCGCCAAAAAAAAAATTTATCAACCACCAAGAAAAAGATGGATACCATGGAGGGGAGACAGACAGGGTACGAGAATTTCACAAAATAATTAATTTAAGCCAATAAACTTGTGAAAAAAAGTTAAACCTTACATGTGGAATTAAGATGCCTTTTTCTCATCTATCAATTTAACACTAGTTTGTTTAAATGAGATAACTGAGTTGATAAAAATGTGGCCAACCATTTGGATGTGCTATTGGCAAGCATATAAACTCATACAATCTAATTCTTATCTATTCTTCTTATAAATAATTGTGATTTTGTATATTCTAATGCTCCTATTTTCTTAACGTGAAAAAAATATCCTCTACATAGGTAACCTGGTATTTTAATAGCGCATGTTATATTTTTACGTATCAGTAAAATAGGCTGACCCTATTTTCTTTATCCTCCACATATTTCATTGCATGAATGCATCATAACCTATTTAGCCAGTATATTTACTGGAATTTAATTTGTACAACATCTTGTGATGACTATTTGTCAATATCAATCAAAGAGTTTAAAACAAGGCCGAGGTTACAGCTCAGTGGTGGAATACTTGTCTTTTGTGAGAGAGGCCCCTGGCTTATCATGGAAAAAAGAGCCTCATCATCATACAAAAGGAGAAATAAAGAAAAAAGATAAAACCCTGCAAAATTAGTCAGAGGTTCTATAAAAATAGGTGGCAGGATTTTATCCATGGTTTGTTGTTTGCAGAGAAATTCTAAAAGTAATTTAAAGTTTTCGACTCTCTCCAAATGCCACTATTTTAAAAAGTATGAATAGAAAAGATAAGTAGGAAAACATGACCAAATTTCACTGATACAATCTAAAGTGAGATGTATGAAAATGATTTCCCCGTGGATTCCAAAATAAGAGGTGAACACAAACCAGAATTAGCTATAAAATCAAAGCAGTATCAGTTGGGGAAGAATATAGAGAAGGAATCAACACAGCATCCAAGAGAAAAGAGAACTCTAAATTAATTTTCTCAAATGTTAATTAAGTAATTTGTGAGGAAAAGCAGCATATGGAAGCAATCTGCCTCTCCAAACATTGATGAAATGAAAAGAGTGCATGGTCTAAACTGGGAACAGTTTAAGCCGCATGAACCTCACAATGAATCACCCTAAGCTCCCTTGCAGGGTAAAGCTGAACTCAGGAGAAACTAGCAGGCATGGATTCCAAATTGCCCAGGACAGAGAGATGAAAAACATAAACAAGCAAGTAGAAAGTCCAGATAAATGTGCAAGAAATGGATGAATGGATGGAAGGAATGAAGGAGAAAAATCAAAACAGAAAAATAATTAAACATTTAAAAAACAGAAAAAGTAGAGGTGGCAGACAGGTAGGGTAAGGATATTTCAGAGAGGAATTTATTCTAATTTTTGAACAATTCTCAAAAATCATAGAATCATAAAATCATGGAGCTTTATAGTCATGACATTAGAAAAAAAAATCTAACCCAAATCAATCTTTCTTCTAAAAGTTCAGGATACTAATTTCACATAAAAATGAGCAACACATGGCTGGGAAGATAGCTTAGCGCTCTAAGCACCTGCCTGGAAGTGCAAGGACCTGGTTCAGTCCTGGGTACCACATGCCATGCAGGCCCTGAATTGTGTGGCCCTGAAACCCAGTGTGGTGATGCACTTCTGTAATACCAGGGCTGGGGAGGCCGGCACAGGAGGATCACTACACTAGGAGTCCCAGCTGCATAATGAGACCCTGTGTCAAATAAATTTTTTTTAAAAAGCAACAGAATAATACCCTTTCAGAATTAAAACATGCCTGAGAGCTGGGCTTATAGCTTCACAGCATAAGTGCAAGGTCATGAGTTCCATCCCCAGTACCACAAACAAAGAAACAAAAAACATGCTTTTGAACTGGGACTGGCATAAGCGCCTGTGTGGCAAGCTCAAAGTTCTGAGTTCCATCCCTCGTACCACAAAATAAAAAAGCAGAGCGCAGGGACGTGGGTTGGATCCCCTGCACCACAAGCCATGCTGGCCCCGTCCTGGGGCACTCTGAGACAGAGACTAGGTGTGGTGGTACATGCTGTAATCCCAGCACTTGGGCGGCTAAAAACAGAAGGATCACTATGAATCCAATCTACAGTCTACGGAGTGAGACCCTGCAGACCCTGCACTAAATACAAAAAAGAAAAAAAAAAAAAAAACCTGAAAAAGAAGTCCATGAAGTCTAATAACAATGAACATTACAGGGCCGGCCAAAAAGCTTAGCAGATTAAAGTGCCTGCAAGCAGAGGCAGGGACCCCGGCCTGCCATGCTGGCCCCACCCTTGGGGCAAGATTGAGACTGGGTATGATGGCGCAGCACACACCTGTAATTCCAGTGCTTGGGAGGTGGAAATCAGAATCACTATGAGTCTGATCTATGTAGTGAAATACTGTAGACTCTGCAGACCCTGTACCAACTACATAAAAAATGCTTAGAGCCAGAGTTTCTGTTATTTGGGAGTGTTTTTGGATTTGGGAGTACCTGCATATATATCATCATGAGTTATCTTCAGGATATTATCTAAATCTAAACACAAAATTCACTTATTTTGCTTATACACATAGCCTGCAGGTCATTTTACACAACATGTTAAGTAATTTTGTGCATAAAATAAAGTTTTATTGTGTGGAATTTTCCATCTGTAACATTATGTTGGTACTTCAAAAGTTTCAGATTTTGGAATAGTCTGGATTTTGGATTTTCAGATTAGAGGTGATCAACCTGTACTTCAGAAAGTCAAGCAGAATGAGTAACACAACCATGATATATTCTGGAAAATTTACTGGGTTTTAAAGATAAAAAATTTAACTGCCAGACAAAAAAGACTAAGGATTTTAACATAGAAAATTATATTTTCAGATTTCTTTGACATTTTATGCAGGGGCTTGGGAGATATCTCAAATCCCTGGTACCACGAAAAAAAAAAATTCACTTCTTTGACATTTTATGCCAAAAGAAAATGGATGACAGGATATGATTTTGATATCTTGCTAAAATGTGTTGCAACAAATATATTGTCAAAGTGGAACTCATTCAGAAAATGCTAATCCCATGAAACCTTCCTGAGAAAACTGTAAGAACTGCAAATAGCCAAAGTGACTTAGTGACATTGGCATAAAATCCAGCAGTGAGCATTAAATATACAGCCATACACAGAAGACTGAATGAGGGCAGTGACAAAGCAGACACGGAGCTACTTGAACAACAGGGAGTCAATGGGAAGTGCATATGTGAAAACTCATCTTCTGAACACTCATTAAAAAGGATGTTAAGCAGGGACTGTGGTATGCATCTGTAGTCTCAGCTACTTGGGAGGCTGAGGAAGAAGAATTACTTGAACCCAGAGGTTTGAGGCCACCCTGGGCAACACAGCAAGACTCCACATCAAAAAATAGGAAAAAAATATATATACATACATATATAATAGCTTATCAGAAGTCAGAAGTTCAGGAATTTCTTCACTTCAATCTTTCTCATTTGTTTGATTCAAATAAAATTCAATATGATAATTTCATTAAAATGTATTATATAAAATGGTTGCTTGAAAGTGTGGACTGGAGAGTTAGAATGCCTGGGTTCAGATTCCAGCTCCATTGCTTATTGAAGTTGGATCTCAGCACCACTATACTAGCAGGGTAACCTTGAGCATGCTACATATCATCCTGGTGTCTTAGTTTTTTCGACTGAATAATGAAGATAATATACACTGACCTTAGAAAAGAGACAGATTAATGGGGGAAGGGCTTAGAAAAGTATCTGGCACATACTAAGGGTTCAGAAAGCACAAGCTGTTGCTGTTATTATTCCTTCAATCAGTGAGAACATTTCTGTTTATTTGTGGTATTCATATAATGTTAAAGATAGTTATTTGTAAGTGATAGCATGAAGTGTGGTTTGTTTCTTGATTGCATGCAGCTCAATTTTCTACAATAAATATTTATTTGTAAAAAAAATTAAGTGCACACTGAAAATAATACTTTTATTAATTTCTGGTCACTGGATCCAATGCTTAGTTGTGCTGGAGAAGAAAAAAAGCAATTTTTTTCAATAAGGTAAACATTGAAGCATAAATGTCTTCTAAGAAAGTATCAGACTTTTCAATTGTTAGTTTCATCTCTAAACTTTATTTTTTATTTTTTATATATTTAGTACAGGGTCTACAGAGTCTCACTACATAGACTGTTCTCATAGTGATCCTCCTGTTTTCAGCCTCACAAGTGCTGGGATTACAGGTGCAGGCCACTACATCCAGTCTCAATCACCCCCTCAGCAAGCCCCCAGGGGCAGCCAGTGCAGCACGTCAGGGATGGAACCTCCAGCTCCTACTTCTGCCTAAGCAGGCACTTTAATCCACCCTAAGCTATAGATTACTCTCATTTTTACCTTTTATTAGCACTGTAGCCTTTTCCTGTGTACTGCATGGAATGTGTCTATGTAAGGTAAAATAAACAAATGCAAAGACTGTGGCCTATTTAATTTTATTAATTATATGACAGTCTAATTTTAGAATTAGTGATAGGTATGGTGGCACATGCCTGCAATCCCAGCACTTGGGAGGCTAAAGCAAGAGGACTGTCAGGAGTTCAAGGCCAGCCTGGGCTACACCATGAACTGAAGGAGAGCCTGAAATGCATAGCAAGACCCTGTCTCAAAAAAAAAATCACTTGTGGAAAAAGTAATTCAGTCTTTATAATACCAATTAAGAAAATAAGGCCATCAGTCTGGTGGGAGGAGGGCTGCCACTTTCTTTTAAACCAAGCCCAGGGTTTCTAAGATTCCCAAGCTCCACAGACTTGTATACCACCAACATCCTCCCTTCTAAATATCTCTAGGTCTGGACTATAGTGTACCTTACTCTTGAGGGCCCACACACTATTTCCTTAAAATTTGGCTGAATAAACCTCATTATGCTTCTTATCAGCAGTAGAATAATGGCCAAACAGGAAAAAGAATCATAGATTTAAAAATCAGTACTAATGAGATTACCACAACTGGCTTTCAGTTGTTAATCATCTAAGCCTTTCTAGAAAAACAATAGTTTATGTGTTTTTTTTTTCTTTTTTACAAATTCAGTAATATAAAAGAATTTAACATTATTTTCAAGCTTTAGTTAGGATATTTGTCACAGTGAATTGTCTATTAGAGTGAAATGGGTTTGGTGTACCCATGTACCATGCAAAAATCACTGTTTTTTTTTTTTTTTTTTTTTTTTTGTACACAAGTCAACCTATCTCATATTCCGATCCTCTTTGATCAACAGTGTAAATACACTATAGTATTTAGATGCCAATGGAATACCCATGTCTGACAGCACTATACAAAAAAGGGGATACAAAGGAAGGGCCATTTTGTATCTGTATATACAGAATAGTTAGGATAGATATACAGCTACTTTCACTTAATTCAATGAGAAGAAAGATCTGTACTAATAGTGTTTGGACAGGATATGATATCTGCATCTCGTACTATGGATAACAACTAAGAAGATAACAAATGCACAATGTATTAACTATTGAAACTGTGCTATTAATCAGTCTTGAAACTGTCTCATTGCTATTTGTTTGTCAAGAAAATTAAAAAAAACAAAAAGAATTTTTAAAAAATGTAAATAGAAAGGTGAATGATATAAAAGTGGAGATCCCCATACTTTAAGCACTTTGCAGTTTTAAATATAGCTGAATGTCATACACAGGGGAATAGTTCAGTATCATTTGAAGTGGCTATAAATCCAGCTCATTTTAAAAACTGATAAAATCAAAATTAAACTTTCATTCTATTGTTTTTTAGCAGAAAGTAGATTTTTTTTGCACTGGGAATTGAACTCATGACCTCATGACTGCCATGTAGATGCTATGCTACTGAGCTATATCCCCAGGGAAAGCGAATTTCAAAACAACCAAAGATTTTAGTTGTAACTGAAATGATACAATATGAAAATTTTCACTTTATAATCCCTAAAGAAATGATAGGCTCAAGGAAAGATATCCAGTGACATAAAAACATTTGTGGAAGGGTTGATAGAATGTTAATGCAATGTCACACAAAGTATCTTCAGCTGGAGAGATAGCTCAGTAGAATAAGCACTTGCCTGGCAAGCACAAGGGCCTGAGCTCAATCCCCGGTTCCACCAAAAAAAAAAAAAAATTACACACACACACACACACACACACATATATATAATATATATATATATATATATAGACTGGGGTTTGATCCCCAGCCTGCTGTACTGGCCCCTGTCCCAGGTGCCCTGAAACAGCAATTGAGACTGGGCATGGTGGCACATGCTTGTAATCCCAGTGCTTGGGATGATGAAAACAAGAGTATCACTATGAGTCCCATCTGTATAGTGAGACCCTATAGACCCTGTACTAAATACATAATAAATAAATATATATATATATATATATATATATATATATATATATATATTCGTGTCACTAATGGTTGGACAATAGGATGATATCTGTCCCAGGCAATTGGTATCATTAAAAAAATATGAATATCCCTGAGTATTAGATAATTTTATGGAATAATTTTGAAAGAATAATAGTAATACTATTTGTGCTATGTGGAAAAACATTCTTAGTTTTTAAGGTTATATACTGAAGTAAAACAATTTAAAATATTTGGCAGAGAATTCCATATTAGAAAGCTGCTTTTCTATCAGGAATGTGGATTAATCATGGTCATATCCAAACTTCTTTTTAAGAAGAATTATTAATGGTATAGTATGAAAGAAAAGGGTGTTTTAAAAGGTTTTGGCAACTACGGGCTACCTGGTTCAAATCTACTCCATATGAGATTCCTTGAGAAATTTCTCTGTGATCCCTAAAAAGCCTTTATATCTAAAGTAAGTTAGAAGAGAATCTGGAGTTTTGAAAAATAGTAACTAAAGGAAAGGCATTAAAGTTGGAAGCATCCATCTCCTTAGATGACCTCCAGGGATATACTGATTCCTAAGTCCATGCTTCATGAAGGTTGCTGCTATATAAACAAAATGGATTATACATCTGTTTAAAAGTAGACATGAAAAATTGTTCTCTTACCCTTTCCCATATCTGATATTTTATTATATTTTCCATGCTAAAGAACTGATTGTGTTTACTAGTCTGTAGCCACTGTGAATTAACTGACTCATCGGAACAAAAACAAAATGCTATCCTCTAGACAGCAAATTGAAGAGAAGCAATTTTCCCATCACTGAGAAAGATAATTGACCTGATTTTTCTGTCAGTGTTATCATCATTCACTCTATCCCTCAGATCTGCAAACCTGAAATTATTTTTTACTCTCCCCACCTTCCACCATCCACACTGAATCACTAAGTCACAATGAGCTTCTTTTAATAATGTCTCCTGCATCGGTCTCCTCAAGTTCATGCTATCTCTCAGCCCCAGATAAGATTCTCTTTGTAAGTGATTTGGACAGGGCTTCTTTTATTTTTAAAGTCATACATCTCATCGACAGTTTGCATATTTGAGATGGAGAAAATCTGTTACACACAACCCCTCTGCCTAGAGATGATCATTCATTCTAACCCACTTCCTTCCATTCATTGTTTTGTGACTGCATTGGAGCCCTTGTACAACAATTAGAATTACAGTACGCTACATATGTATAATTTTCTTATGCTCATGAGTACTGTGTTAAAACAGTAAACTCTGAAAACCTAATCTTTCTTCAAATATTCCTTGACTGTGGATGATTCATAGGTTTCTAATTTCTCAGGTTAGAAATAAAATGATATATCAACCATCCTTGTGTTATTGTTTAAAATCTATTCCTAGGGCCGGCCAGATAGCTCAGGGGATTAAAGCACCTGCTTAGGCAGACATAGGGACCAGGGTTTGATCCCTAGCATGCCATGCGGGCCCTGGCCCCAGGACATGCTAAGACAGTGATTGAGACTGGGCATGGTGACATGCACCTATAATCCTAGCACTTGAGAGGCGGAAAAATAGAAGGATCACTACGAGTCCGATCTGTACAGCAGGACCCTGTATTAAACACTAAATAAACAAACTGAAAAAAATCTATTCCTAAAAGTATAATTGCAGGATCAAACATTCTTGTTACATTTTATCAAATTGTTTACCAGAAAAGATATACAGGTAGAGTACTCCTAATCTGTAAAACCTAAATCTGAAATCGTTATAAGTCAGAAACTCCTTTTCCTAGTATGGGGGTTAAACCCAGAAAACACTCAGCTACAACTCAGCTTTGTGTGTGAGTGTGTGTGTGTGTGTGTGTGTGTGTGTGTCTGTGTCTGTGTCTGCGTATGTGTGCATGTGTGTATGACAACATCTAAGTCACTCAGACTGACCTTAAACTTGCAATCCTTCTGCCTCAGCCTCCTGAGTAGCTAAGATTACAAGTATGTATCATAATGCCCAGCAGACACCTGAACCTTTGAGTGCTGACATAATACTTCAAAAATTTTGTTTTGTTTTGGTACCAGGAATTGAACAGTTTGCCAGGCAGGAGCTGTGTCATTGAGATATATCCTCAGCCCTCTCAAAAGTTGGGCTTTTTTTCTGGAGCATTTCAGATTTTAGAATTTTGGATCAGAAATGTTCAGCTAGCAAAGTCTACATAAATATATAGTGAATAACTCCAAGATCTGAAATGTATCAGGTATAAATACTCTGAATAAGACATATGGAAGGTGCCAGTTAATTTTAACTCTGCCAACTTGATTGGCTTTCGAGCTGGCTGGAGGACTGGCAGAACACACGTTTTGCTGTGTGTCTTGGTAGTCACAGAGTCAGGAGGCTGTGTACTGTATCTGGTCTCTTATCTCTTCCTTTCTGGTGCTGTCCCTGTTGTGTTTCCCACACAACTCTGCTCCACCCTGCCCTTCTGCCCTCATGCTTCTGCCTTGGAGCCTGTCAAGCATGTACTGAGTCCCCCGAAATGCTGAGCTAATTTCTCCTTCAAGTTGTGTGGGTGTTGCATATTGTATCCCAACAGTGGGAAAGTTGACTAATACAGATACTAAGTCGGCATACCCTATTTCAGGCCCGCCAGCAACACATAAGCAGTGCCACTTCCCTATCTACTTGTTACAAATGAAATATTGCCTCTTTTTAGGAATTCCTTAGGAGAGAAGTATGTATCTCATCAAGGATTTGCTTTGGATGTGTTGTGTATGTTGGTCAGTGCACACGTGTTTGTACAGATATTAGGCATTTGCTTCCTGGCACTTCAACTAGCATCCATCCTGCTAAGCAGAGTAGCAAACTCAAACATCCTTCAGAAGTCTGGCACTTAGGCTAATGTGTGAAACCACAGTGGGAACTGAGACCAGTAGGGCCTGAATCAGAGAGCACATGTTCTGCCTAAGTTTCCAAATAGAAAAAAAAAATTAAATACATCACACTAGACCAGCCAAACAAGACATCTAATGGGGCAATTCAGTTTGCTGGTATGTGTTTCTTTTCTCTGAACCATCCCACTTGAACTGCTGGTACGGTAATATTCCTAACACCTTCCCATTGCAAGCAATTCATAATGTGACTCAAATATTTTCTCAGAATTCTCCTACCCAAATGCTCTTTTTTCATCAGACAAAACTCTTAGAAGAGAGTGATATCTTTGAGAACAAGCACTCTATCTTACAAGCAATACAGCAGTAGGAAGAGTAAGAGAACTCTGGAAATAGACAATCCTGGGTGAAATCCTACTTTAGCACTAACCAGCTGTGTGATCATAGCTAAGTTAGTTCCAATGGTGCTCTAGTTTCTCTTCTGTAAAATGACACTCACAGCCCTTGCTCTGTAGGGTGGATAGCAAGATTCAGGAAATTAAGCAAGGCACTTGTTACACAGTTTGGAACACAGTAGACTTTCAACAAGTTGTTAGATCTGTTATAGTACTTGCACAATTCTCAACTTTCAGTATCTATTATAGTAGCTATTGAAATGAAGAAAGAAATAGTGGCAAGGGAAAATGCCTTTAACAATGATTTCAAAGTGTGGACCACAGACTATCTTTTAAATCACCATCATCATTGAAGTTTATTCCTAAATATACAATAAACTGTAAGATAACACTTCATTCCAGCTATGAGTGGCAAAAGATGTTCTAGTAGGAAATGCAGATGTTTACATAGGAATGGAATCAAGGGGCACTATTATCTTAAGCAAAAAGAAGTTTACTTTCTGCCAGATTTTTAAGTTCGACCTCTGCTATCCTTTTTGTTTCTTCCATTGAAAACCTTTTCTTCTTCATCCATCTCCTTGGTATGCTTCTTGGGCTATTTCAGAGGCTTCTTATGACCTTTACAGCTAGACATGGTGCCTGACATCCTTTATGCAGACATCCATAAACTACTGTAACATAATAGGAATCACCTGTGGGCTCCTGTTAACTATGCAGGTACCTGGGCCTCACTCTTGACTTATCAAATCAGAATTTCTGGAGCAGGAGCTCAGGAATCTCACAAGCATTCCATTTCACTGTGATCAAAGTTGAAGAACCACTGGTTGCCACACTTGCCCCACTTACAGTGTGCAATTAGGCACCAGACTTCTGGGCCTATCTGCCTTGCGGTGCCCTATCCCAACAGTCTGCAGTTACCCACTGTCTGTGAAGAACGGGTGGGAAAGTGATCCAAAAGAATTCTCTGGTACTCTCCAGCTTCTCTGCCTTCCTTCCC